>JAOTOM010004637.1:177500-373506 GCA_034440615.1 Ashinkailepas kermadecensis | reverse complement strand
AATAATGCCTATGCTATGAACTGGTATTGTATGCCATATCACATTATAGGTAATATCTTTACATGGAGTTGCGTTGTGAAATGCTCCTGTATCATCATTCCTTATCGAGAGCATGAACATGCTGCTTATAAGCGACATACTGTTAGAAAGAAGACATGAAGACTTCATAATAAGCACATATCAAGGAGCAGGATGTTGATAGTTCTTGGAGAAGGATGTCGATTGAGTGTTCAGAAAGTGGTATATTCTACCCTATTTCACGAATAATCTATCATTGTGTCCAGGCCCTGTACGACGTGTACGGTCAATGTCGCTGTGATTGCACCCAAGGTCAGGTCACACTTCACAGTCCCATGGCACTGTAGCTCGTTGCCACCGGCTGCATACAGCTTGTCCGCGGGCGGAGGCAGACGACTCATGTCGACGTTCAGGTCGGCAGCCTGTGTAAGACCAATACAGGAAGTCTCCGCTCCGGTGTCAGGTGTCTAGAGCGCTGAACCGGCCCAGTGATGATGGGTCATAAACAGCCGGACCCTGGGCGTGCGGCGGGATGACAGGCCATATACGTGAATGTCGGACACGTTCGCACGATACTGGCCCGAGTCCCGGCCTCTGTCCGGAGCTGCGACGCTCACGCGTTCCAAATGTCGCGCCACGTTGCCGATACATGGCTTGAAAATGTCCGCGACGATGACAATGGTGGCACGCAGCTGTGCGAGCAGGGCAGGCCTGCTCATCGGCGTGCGGATAGTGACCGCAAGCGGGACACCCGTCCAGCGTCGGATGCGAGTCTGTCCGACGGGTGTCTGAGCAGCCGGGGTCCCTCCGACGGGGGCCTGGGCGGCTGGAATCCGGCCGACGGGCACGGGCAGTCCTGTTCAGACGATATGCGGACACAGGTTGGACGTGACCGATCGTCATGGCGGCCGAGTTCTGACGGGCGATTGCTTGTACACGGCAGGTGTGGACTGCTGATTGCAGTGTAAGATCGCTTTCGCTCAGAAGCGCACGCAGGGTGTTCTCATCTCGGATACCAGTGACGATGCGATCACGGAGCTGCGTGTCTGTGCAGTGCAGGCAGAAGTCACAAAACTGGGCGATTTCGCGCAAAGCCATCAGGAACTCATCAAATGTCTCACCGTCCGCTTGCTGCCGGCGGAAGAACTCTCGACGGTCCAGGATAACGTTACGCTGCCGACGCAGATGACGCTCCATGCCGCGGATGATACTCTGGATGTCGGACGTGGAGACGTCCATTTCAGGCCGTGGCGTAGTGCCCGCGTCCATTGGTCGTCGAGCAGGGCGACGATGGCGGCGGTTTGACTCGCCGGCGGGAGGTCATACAGACCGGTGAGAATTGCGTATCCCTCGAATTTGTCATGCCAAGAGGCGAACTCGCGCAGGCTGGCACCTTCCATCAGCCTGGGGACAGGCGTCGCTGTCGCACCCAGCCGTCTCGTGCAGCGGATGGCTGGACCAGGGTCAGCACCGGCGGCATCGGTGCGTCCAGTATCGGGGTCGGTCAGCGTGCTGTGCGGTCTGGCCTGGGTGGCCGATTCAGCCAGCGCCAGAAGCCGGTCCTCTCTCCTGGCGGATGCCGTGGCCTGCTCCGTGAGCAGATCCGTCAGGCGGAAGAGTGTCTCTGCGAGAGCGTCCGGATCCATACTACCGACGCGCCATGGTGGTGGTGCACGCTCAGTCCCCACTGTCTGCTAGCAATGCACTGATAGATCACGGTCTCTATATTCACTGTACACGGTCTGACTACGCACGCTGTTGTCTCGAACCTTGCCCTGACGCGACTGGCCCTGTCGGGGCGAAAAGTCGGGAGTGGCTCGCGCGTCCTTAGTGCCATAACCATAAACTACGGTCCGCGCTCCGCACATGCGACACACGCACAACATACACAAACTGTGGTGATTATAGACACATCACCGACAACAGCAGGAGCGTCCACAATGGGCCAGGCACATACACCACCAAGCGAACTGTGGTGATTACAGACACATGCCCAACAACAGCTGCAGGATCGTCCACACGACGGAAAATGTTACTTTGTGGATCATTTTTGTCTTCCCAGGAGATGATTATAAATAATCCAACATTTCGAACAAGCCACACATGATGACAAATGATTTCACTTTCCCCAAAGAGCTGTGCTGCTATCCCGGATGTTCTAAGCTTGTACAGAAAGTAGTGGATTGCACTTTGCAGAATAAGTGAACTTTGCGTCATGAATCATTTGCGCCAATAACTTTCCGGTTGCGGACGGTCCCCACGGACCTTTTTCCAGGAGGGAACGATCTGCACCAACTGGGTTTTTCTTTCCTGTGTGGAAATACGCGTACGCCATCCACAGCAGTGGTGCCGCCTACAGACACCAGGCAGTCTGGCCAATGTGTGATGAGCACGCGCCACGTAAGCCAAAACGCACAAGGATAGAGCCAAAGTCGTCACATAGGTCGACCAAGTATCTGGCAGAGATCGCACGGTATAAAAAGAACACTATGCTCACAGTCTGTTAGAAATAAGCCAGCGCCCTACCTGCTGTACTTTCTTCGGGCCGTTGTCTGCGCAGGGTGTCGGGCTTCGGCTGCAGCGAGCCGCCCGCGGACTGCGTGTTCGGCACGGCACCGGGGCTCTACCTCGACAAGGCGCAGGCTTCTGAGAGCGAGCACCTCTCTCAGCATTTGTGTACATCTTCTTCATGAAATCCAGTTGATCATGAAGGTTGCTGCATCTGGATTCAGCCACATTCAGTTGACTTAAGAAGTCTGGGGAAACGAAAGGCAGGTTATTTCTGAAACATACTTTAATCCTCGCCAGTGCAAGGTGGGGGTGTCGATGAACTCTCGCCATAGATTTCCCGATAACTTCCGAACCGATCAGACGATTCCATGGAGCATATTTTTTTAATGATGGTAGTATTCCTTCCAGGTTATGTCAGGTCATGTAGCTATGTCGTCGTCATATGGAACACCGATCAATGTCCACTGAAACCACGAAATTCACAGACTATCATCACATCATAATCCAGAATGCACAATGTTCAGTGTTTTGTGATAATTGGCAGGTTGAAGAACATGCCTTGGCAGGTCATTTGCCTCTTCCAGGTAATTTTGGGTCATTGATCTCAGTTGATCTCGAATTGATAATTATTTCAATCCATGAGCATTCCAGGATTATTTTAGTACTTGAGTTCAAAATCAGTGTGAATTATTATGTCTCATTACTTGAAATGAATGGTTTGTGAGAAAAAAACATTCATAAGATTATGAACTGAATCTGATATGTGATCTGGTCTCTGCTTCCAAGTGTGGTGTATGACACATTAGGATGACACCATACCCATAAAAACCTGCAGTGGTTTGTGTGCATACACTTCAAATCTGACAACACAACTGCATTTGAAAATTATATTTAGAAATGTAAAAAGCAGACCATTAACCTGACCTGGAGTATCAAGTATGACTTGAAAACTCAACCAATGACTGAATTTTCAACATACAATGTACAAAAAGATAGACATATAAATGGCAGCCACTGATCATTCACCTTGCATTCTCTCGTCATTTTCATCTTTGCTTTGTAGGCATGTCAGCAATTTGTCACGCTCTTTTTTAAAGCCCTGGACACCTCTTGCTGGGCATCATCTTGAGCAGATCGCAAGTCGGACAGGAGTCCAGAGAGGCTGTCAAAGCCTTCAGAGATTTCTGAAAGATCAAGCCAGAACACATGCTTTCATCATGGGGAAACCTTCATTTCACTGGCAGCCCCATAATAAGACATTCAGAGAGGGGCCATTCTATCACATCGGTTCTCAGGTCTGCCCCAAACTGATTGGAAGCGGTAAGTGCTAAAAAAAGGTACAGGGTATAGGATCAGTTTGGTTATGGGAAATTCATAAAACCATACATAATACAGTAGCGCAACCGAGCACACCTGCATAGGCATGAAGCAGCATATGATCACAGCTTACGAAATGCTTGCATAAGGATTACAAACCATCTCTCCTAGATGTCTTCAGTGACCTGATAGCAGGATATTTTGTGGGTGAGGTATCCTCCTGTGAGCGGAGGGTGGAGCAGCTGAAGCTTGATGAAATGTTGGTCATCATGTATAAGACCACCAGCTGAAAAAAAGAAGAAACTGGTCAACTACACAGGTTACCTTAGAGTAGCATTGTAACATTTCAAAACCTGAGTCCAAGATGTCTAGATATTTGTGTACCAGTACTGTTCCGCAGCAATTTCCAGTACACTTGGTTAGAAAGTCGCTGTCATCACCAAGGGAAGAGGATGGGTGAGGAAATTGTCCCTATCTGTTGTTTCTTGGCTCCCTACAACTGCTTTGAATTCTTCAGTAATCACACACACCTCAGTACCAACTATCTCCATCTGAGCATGAAATCATGCTAAAAATAAATGCTATTTTGATAACACGAAAAAGCCTGAGCAACCCTGCACATTAACTTCTGTCAGATGCAAAACCAGCTATCCATACATGGAAGAGTCATCCTCCCATGTCGTCTTGACCAAAATTGTTCCATATCTGCATCAGGACTGTGGCCCTCAGAACTAGCTTGTCTGATGTGCCAATATGAAGCACCCACAATAGTAAACTCAAGCAGTACCCATGAAAAGAGTGCAAATTGGACTGTATGGCAAAACAATCTAATCCACAATCAAATCTGCCTGAAGAAACAGATTGCAGGAATTTCAATCCTCAAAAGGAATTGCACCTCAGCACTGAAAATCATACAATCCAAATACTGATGAATCCTGGTCAGCCCACAGCTGATCCAGTTTTGAGTGGATAGTGTATGATAACCCATTGTGGCCATCTCTAGCACAAGTGACCACTTGCCACTCTGGCTGCTGTATTAGGGCAGTTGCATCAGATTCCTACCCACAGCCCAAACTTTAAGAAAGCACCCAGTTTTAAAAGAAGAACTGGCACATTTCGGGGCAATTCTGAAAGCCTGACAGTTTTGGCCAGAAAATGTACATCTATTTTCCTAGAATGTATCACTTGATGCATCCCTAGGATCTCCAGATGCCCCAGGCATAGCCTAGCATTATGATGGACAGATGCTGCCAAAATGTTATTCAAGCTGGATGACACAAGTTTTGAGCATTCAATTGCAGTAGCACCACTGCCAAATTAACTGCATTTACCAAACAAAGCATCCAACATAACCCATAGCACAGTAAGCAAAGCCAGCTTTCCAATGTGAAGATGCTAACTGGTATGACTGGTATGACTGGTACGACTGCTCACTGCCCTCTCTCTGATGTGGTTTCACAGTATTAAAATAATGCTTTCTTGTTAGGTGTGATATCTTGAAACAAGGGGTCTGTTCCCGTGGCTCCACCAGAAGGAACTCAGTGGGGGCTAGTGGAGGCTAGTTCAGACTGGCCCACTGGAACGACCGGTGGAGCTTGGTGGAGAAATCAGCTGACAGCGGTGTGAATCCCACGACAAAAGGAAGCATTTGGCACTGTATCATAAATTGGCCAAATTGCCTTTCAAATGTTTGTCCAGATGATTGCACAATGTACATGGTATGCCTTGTTTTACAAAGTCCCAAATTTGTCTTTATTTCTGGCTATGTATGTGTCCTCAGAGACTGCGGGGAGCCTATGTTCGTCCTTTTCGCCTATGGGATGAACCAGGCAATCTCTCTTTCCTCTCGGTTGAGCATTGTCTCCCGTTTTGCGGTTTGGCCTGCCTTCTTAACGTACAGCATATAATCTCGTGTCTGGACCCGCCGGGCTCCCTCGGCCCCGAGGTGCTTCTCTACCCGATGCTGACTTTTCCTCATCTGAACTTGCCCGACCTCGTCGATCGGGCTCGAGTCGATAGGATTTTAGTCGGCGCCAGGAGAACGGCGGTACTTCTGGGCACGGGAATTGCGGCGGATCCGGCCGGTAAAGTAACATCTTCCCTTAGGCCGAATGATGTAGATCAAAGGCCTAAAAAACATGTTTGTGGTCTGCATCTGTTACTTCGATTATTGTTCATAGTTGTGGTAATTTCATATTTCCTTTGCGAAGGATGATCCTGGTATTCAGTTGATGCATGAAGATGAGATTCGTATGATGGAGGACGTTGTTTACGCGCAAATATATGGCGCAAGTGCGCCGTGATTGAGCTCAACTGAAAAATCACAATTGGACCCGCTTCTGGGCTGGTGGAGCTTTTGCTCCACTGGTGGAGGTTGGTGGAGGAAAAATCTCCACCGGATTTGCGACGGGAACGACCAGTGGAGGTTTGTGGAGGTTAGTGGAGCGACGGGAACAGACCCAAGTACAGGATGTTAAAATCACCATGGAAATAAAGCTATTTAAAATACTTACATCCTTAAGACCATGTTTTGAGAAAATTGCATACATATAACTACTTGTTGAAGCCTAATTTGGGAATCTTGATATCAATGATAATGAGACAAATACCTATGCTATAAACTGGTGTTGTATAACCTGACACATCATAGTAAATCATCCCTTTACTTAAAATTGCTCTATGGTGGTGGTGGTGGATTTGTGCTTTAGGGCACGTCGACTGCATTGGTCATGTTGCGCCCATAAATTGCTCTATGGGAAAGTCATAAAGTCATAAAGTGTTAAGGCTTAATAAGAGCCACAGGGGCCCATCTTGGTTAAGCCTATCTAGAAAAGGTACTAGAAATGTACATACTCTCACCCAAATCAATCCCTTATCTCAAGTTCCTAGGGAGCTATATATTCCAGCCTATCTAGCACCATTCACTTGCTATTGCATAACACACTCAACAATTACAAACTCCTACAATCATACCCATTGTGCTACCATAGCCAATCTCATCAGTATCACATCCTGAAGGAAGGTGCTGAATCCATTGCTAGGTACACCCTATATAAAGTTATAAAGTGTTTATACTTAATAAGAGACCCAAGGGCCCATCCAGTTAAGTCTGTAAATGGAAGATACCATAAGCCTGGTAAAAAGACCCACCCCAACCATCCCACATTCTGAAGAAACTAGTCCACCAATATACCACACACCTATCAATGTCTATCTACCCTAGCTATCCAGCCCTACTCCCCTGATCCCTCTTAACACATGTGGATTGAATGCCTATCAATAATTTTAAAACTGCATCCATGCCTGTTTAAAGGGGTCTGTGCCGTGCACACTTACTTAACATAAATCTGATCCCATCAATCACAAATTATAACTCAAAAACAAGATTTTCCTGTCTAAAAAATGTGTCCACCCTACTTTTAAATACATTCAATGAGGAACTCCCCACAACATCAGCAGGCAGCCCACTCCACTGATCAACAACCCTTTGACTGAAGACCTGTTGTCGCTTAACTGTCCTACACCTCAACTTGTATTGATAATCTAACCTGAATTGATGACCCTATGTGATACTCTAAACTGAAGTGCACCATTCAAATTGACCTGATCTAGTCCTTTAACAATTTTGCACATTTCAATCATGTCCCCCCTTAATCTCCTATACTTGACTGAGTACATATCTAATACCACAAGCCTTTCTCCATATTATAAGTTACCTATTCCACTGATGAGTCTAGTTGCTTTGTGCTGTACTCTTTCTAACATATTTATATCTTTTTCTAGATAGGGGCTCCATGCTTGTACAGAATATTCCAAGTGGGGTCGCACATATGCTAAGTACAGTTTTTTTTTCATAACTTCCTTGCTCTTATATATCACACTTCTATTAATGAGTCCCAGCATTCTGAGTGCCCTGTTCCTAGCTGAGATACATTGTTTTTCTGCTTTAAGATCTTTTGAAACCAACTCACCTAAGTCCCTTTCCTCTTCAATAACATCCAGTTCCCTCCCTCCCATTGTATATCTGAAAGTCTCACCTCCAGACCCCAGGTGCATAACCTTACACTTGTCATAGTTGAAAGACATCTGCCATTGATCAGCCCACTTTTTTAGGTTCTCCAAGTCTAGTTTAATATTTATAGATTGATCACAACTGTTTGCCACTCCTACCAGCTTGATGTCATCAGCAAATTTGAACACTATTCCTCAGCCCTACCTCAATGTTATTCACAAAGATGATAAAGAGAAGTGGCCCTAGAACAGAGCCCTGTGATGCTCCACTCAGAACATCCTTCCAATCAGATTTACATCCATTTAGCACCACTACCCTTTGTGTCCTTCTCCTCAACCATGCTTCAATCCAACTTAGAACTTTTCCAACAATCCCATGTTGCTGTAGTTGATGAATTAGCCTCCCATGTGGAACTTTATCAAAAGCTTTGCTAAAGTCCAAGTACACAACATCCATCCTGCTTTGATTGTGTACTTGTTTAGTAACATACACTTTTTAGCCTTACATTTGTAGAAGCTAAAGAATCTCTTAGCATTACCTGCTGAACATTCTCTAGCTAATTTGATTTCAGCCAGTCTTTTAGATGCCCTAACATGCCTCCTAACTTTATTTCTAGCTATTTTATATCATTTGAGTTAGTTATTGGGTTTGGGCACGACCGGTCATTTACCCATATATCATTTGAGGTTTACCTCAAAGTTAGCATATTTTAGTTTCTTGAATGCCTGTTTCTTTGACTCCAGTGAATGCTTTACTTCCTTGGTCAGCCATGAAGGGTGTTTAACCCTGGTTAATCTAATTTGCCTATTGGAAATGAACCTATCCTGACCTTGAATTGCATTCCACATAATTAATTAATGTATTAGGTAAGTAAACTAAAGCAAAATTAAATTAATATATTAACATTAAGTATATCCACAATTTACATCAGGAAGATATATAAATTTTTTTAAAGGATAAAAATGACTTCCATAGCTTTAGGTTGAGTACCTATGATGCAATAGTTTGTTGCCAACTGAAAACATGCACTTCCCACATCAATGAACAGTCACATTCTCTCTAATACATTCAGGATTGCTTGCACAGTATTTTTAGTGCCATATCTGGCCAGACATATTTCTGAAAAACTTCTCTCTACAGAACTTGTGAAAGACATTAGAAAGCATTACAGCAGTTTCAAGTAATTTTTTAAAGACTTTTTTTAATATGATGTTTATGAACTTGATTAAGACAATGTGACCACTTATTGTCTTAGTAGGTTAGAAAAATGTTCAAACAATTTGTTTATACTTTATTAATCATGTTTCTCTTCAAAAACAGTTCACAGTAGGTTCAGTTACATTAGGTTACATATTTAAAATTTGAAATTGAGAAAAACATTTGCAAAAATAAAACATTTTTAAAAAGAATGTTTTCTTGCATATAAGTCAAGGCTAGGTTAGGATATGTTACATTTTCTTTATTTTCAACACTGCTTTTTATGCTATATTACCAAACTCCAAGCCCATTTTTGGGTGTTATTTTTCTTCCTAACTTAAATGTATGCACTTGCAGAGAAAATGCATGGTCACATCATGTTAAACATGTTCATAAACATTGCACTGGAAAAAGAAATTTCAAGAAATCAGAAATTACCTTAAATGTGCAAATTTACTCTTTTTTTTATCCAAAGGAAGGTTAAGCTAGGTTAGGTTATCTTGTTTTTTATTTAATTTTTTAAACATTCCTTTTTTGCTGCATGACCTCTGTAGCCAACACACCCCTAAAACTCCAAACATTCCTTATGTTATGGTACCTAACTCAAAGCAATTGTTTTGGTGTTATTTTGCTCACAACCTAAAAAGTAAGCATTTACACAGAAAATGAGCTGTCACATCATCTTAGTCACATTCATAAACACTGCATTGGAATGCTAAATTCCAAGAAATCATGAACCACCTAAAGCACAAATTTACTGTTCTACACTTAGGTACATCGCCACTTGCCATCTGAACCCAACAATACAGGTTATCTGAATTCACCTTGTTTGAGAATAATACATTTACTACAGCATTCTCGCAATTCAGAAACGTTCAAAGCGACATCAATCCCACCACCGAAAAATTTAAATCGCGCTCCTCACGTCTTTCACCCAAGGTTCTGCAAAGCTTATATGTCGTTCCGTACTTGTGTTTGTGCCATAAACCTAGCGGCATGAATTGAAAATGTAAAAAATATAAACGAATATTTATTTTTAGAAGCAAAACGGAACATTCTTATATAATAAACTTCAGAAATCATTGTTAAAGTAAAGTCATTTGGCTGAAGTGATGATAATAATTAAAAGATAAATAAATTGGCTTTAACACGTTGATCAGGCAAACCATACTGAATATCACATAAAATGCAATATGACACGTATCATACAACATGAAACAGATAGAACTAATTTATTGTTCAACGTTGCTAGGCAACAATCCTCAAAGCAGCTGATTGGTTTCCATCTCAAGGAATACCTTCTCTCAACACATCCTCGAGATGGTTTCATAGGTATATTTACTAAGAGAGGAAGTGAGTTTAGTAGGAATATTTACTAAATTTCCGGAAGTTTAGTAGGTATTTTTACTAAAGTTGTCTACGGAGATACATACAGTGCGACCGGAAATGAGAACGTGAAAGAGGTGGATTTTTTTCTGTTAGCATTTGGATACCCGTGGCTTTTCTTGCGTAAGTAACAGTGGTGGGCCGCAGGCACTCTCTGTTCTGTTTTTTGAACACGCAATCTTGTGGTTATGCCAGTCGGGGTTGGGGTGAGGACCGGTGGGTACGCTGGTGTAGTTGTGGCCGTTGTTCTCAGTTTGCGCTTTAGGTACCAATGTAGGTAAGACATGTACCAAGGTGAAACCAGATATCAAAGAACGCAATAAACATTGTACCTAGGTTGGTAAATAGGTATATAAATACATACATACATATATATATATACATATATATATATATATATATATATATATATATATATATATATATATATATATATATATATATATATATATATATATACATGGGCGTATCCACCACTGGGGAAAGTGGGGAAACCTTCCCCAGTAAAACCCAGGAGCCACAAATTTACTGGGGAATTTCCCTAGTAAAATCAAGGCTCACAGTTTGGCATTTTTTTGGCAGACTGCGAGCACCGTCTGCATCTCTTTCACCGGCCGAAATTACTATGGATGAAAAACTTCAGGAGGTGAAAAATGCATGCTTCTGGTAACAAAATAATGGTTGTGTTTTGGCTCGGCTAATAAATATTGGCAGCCACAGTCACGCAATTCGGCTGCATTGTGGATTACGTGACGTGACCTGATAGCGTGGATCTTTTAACGGATCAGACTCAATTTTAGCTGACGGCGCTAAACACAAAACGTAAGATGGTCCATTTATGGCGAGAATTATACAAATCTGGTGTGAAATCTTCGTCCCTCGGTTTTAGCATTCTACTGCTACACTCTACAGCCAGAATTGCTTCCCATTTTAGACTAGCGACTCTCATGGTATATCTACTTACCTTGATGTCGGCGTTCAAGTGTTACTGATCGGTGGCAGCGCCTTTGGTGTGATTGCGCGTTATTGTCTCTCTGTATCTCTCTTATTAGGGGCGTCGCTACCGTGGCGGGGGGGGTCCGGGTAACTAGCCGGGTCCGGGTAAGTAAAGCTCAGCCAGGATGAGATACGTAGATGACATATTGGTGATTGTTGATCAAGACACTGATCTTGATGCGGTCAACACAAATATTAACGCGGTACATCCATCGATTCAATTCACGTTAGAAAAGGAAAAGAAAAAGATAATGAGGCTGAGGTTCCTTTCTTGGACACACTGATCAAACGCTGTGACAGCAGATGCACATTTTCAGTGTACAGAAAGCCCACTAACAAAAACGATATTTTGCACTACTTCTCGGGTCACAGCCATGAAACAAAAACGGGGGTCCTAATGGGCTTTTTCTTAAGGGCTCATAGAATATGCAGTCCTGAGTGCCTCGCAGAAGAATTGATTTTCATCAAGGAGTCTTTCAAGTTGCTGAAATATCCAGAGGGTCTGATAGTGAAGTTGCGCCAAAAAGCGAAAAAAGTGATGTGCATGACAAAGGCCAAGCAACGAGTTTTGACGAAAAGGTGCATATCAGTACCGGAAACACAGGGAGCAGTCACCATCTCCCGATTCACAAAATACAAAATCAACATCAGTCTCTCAGCAGGGATCAAAATCAAAGACATAGTCAAGAAAGGGGTCCGCAACGTGAACGAAAAAAGCGTAGTCTACAAAATTCCTTGCGCGGGAGAATGTGGAAAAAGTTACTATGGGGAAACGGGACGGGGGATAGGGGCTAGAATTAGGGAACATCGTTCAGACCTCAGATACCATAGAATTTCTAATGCTATGGTGGTGCATGTTGATGAAGAAGACCATCTCCCAAATTGGAAAGAAGCATCTGTTCTTAGTGGTGGACTTGGGAAGAGGTTTCGGAAGACAGTGGAATCCGCGTATATTGCCACACGTGAGAATATCAATGGTGTTTCTGGTAGTTTCAAAATTGCAAGTGTTGTAGCAGAACTGAGTGTGGAACATATTGAAAAAGGATAGGTTATACATCACTGTCGTACTTATTTGGTCGTTTCCAATGTACTGTTTTCACTGTTTCGTTCATTCAGTGTCAACACATGCGAAGTGCTTTATGATTGATGTCTCATGACCTGTGTTCGAATTGGGAAGGAAGAGAGGGGGAAAAGTAAAGGGAAAAAGAAGAAGAGAAGAACTGAAAAAAAAGAAAACAAAAGAAGAAAAAGACGACAAGTGCCAAATACTCCCATGCCTGTAAATTGTTCATAGCTTGAGAAAGGCGTGAGCCGAAACGTTGTGAATAAAGCTATGCTCCCATTGTTCTGTGTTTTAACATATATATATATATATATATATATATATATATATATATATATATATATATATATATATATATATATATATATATATATATATATATATAATATATGTATATTATATGCATGTTTCATTTAATACGACCGCGAGTTCAGCGTTGGTGATCTTCTTGCTTGTGGATTAAATTGCTCGTATTATTTTCCTTGTCTCCTCGTTGTGTTTGTGTAGCATTTCGCCGTAGTGCGTGATGGTCAAGATTAAAATTAACATATAGGTCATCACTGTATTTTATCGACGTTTCGTCTTAGCCTGAGACATTTTCAAGACGGTATGTTGGGAAAGTCACATTGATGAAATATACACACTTGATATTTATGTTTTGGATAACAATTCGCGTGCGTTATGTGAGTGCGCGCTGGAAGTACTGGAAATTTACATTTCCGGTATTACACTGCAAAACACGTCACTGTGGTGGGGAGGGGGGCTGTCCCTTGTAGAGTTTTAGTGTTCCACGTGCGTTGATTTGTTTGTTGATAGCTGCATCGATGTGTCTGATGTATATTTCCTCTAAGGCAATAAGGCGTCGTTTGTTGTGGGTGGTTGCGAGTATCTTAATGTTTTATACTAGTAATTTCCTTGTCAACGCTGTGTTGTGGTGTTCGTGTGTATGACAGAGCGGCCCGCCGTTTTGTAGGTGCATTGTGAGTCTTCGACTGACAATCGAAGACGAAGACTTACAATGCACCTACAAAACGGCGGACCATTCTCTCATACACACGAACACCACAACACAGAGTTGACAAGGAAATTTCTAGTAGAAAACACTAAAATACTCGCAACCACCCACAACAAATTGCCTTAGAGGCAATATATATCAGACACATCGATGCAGCTCTCAACAAACAAATCAACGCGCGTGGAACACTCAAACTCTATGAGGGGCAGTCCCCCCCCCCACCACAGTGACGTGTCTTGCAGTGTAATACCGGAAATGTAACTTTCCAGTACTTCCAGCGCCCACTCACATAACGCACGCGAATTGTTACCCAAAACATAAATATCAAGTGTGTATATTTCATCAGTGTGACTTTCCCAACATCCCGTCTTGAAAATGTCTTAGGTTAAGACGAAACGTCGATAAAATGCAGTGATGACCTATGTGTTAATTTTAATCTTGACCATCACGCACTACGGCGAAATACTACACAAACACAACGAAGAGACAAGGAATATAATACGATCAATTGAATCCACAAGCAAGAAGATCACCAACGCTGAGCTCGCGGTCGTATTCAATGAAACATGGATATAAAATAATCTGCTTCCAAACTACTCATATATATATATATGTATATATATATATATATATATATATATATATATATATATATATATATATATATATATATATATATATCCCCGCGTGTATGTGCAAGTATAATACTGGCTGCCGAAACCGGCGAGGGGCTTAATATGCGCGCGAAGATGCTAGATTACCGTCGGTAAATCCTGCGTTGGGATGGCTTCAGTCATTTTCGGACAATCGCGTTGCATTTACCTTTGTCAGCAGCATGTGATCTCCGTACCTGTTCTTCACAGGCTATATGCTGCCGCTGCTGGTGACCGTCTGCAGTACATCACCGGATGTTGGTGATCGGGCTGCCATGCCGAGGATGGACGACGGCCGCGTGCTGGCGTCGGCGCTGACGGCCTGTGCTGTGCGTGAGACGCTAATCAGGAAGACCCATCCGTTATATATTGCTGATGTATTGCGATTTAAGACAATATATAACTGGTATGTTGTGCTATGTAGAGCATGTTTGTATGGGTCTGAACAGTCTGAACGCTCTAAATGGTCTGAATGTTGTGTGGGATAGGTATTCACTACTTTGCTCTCTTTCCGCGCTGCCCAACCCTAAGTCCCCGGGTTGGTCTCTGATTAACCGCATAGTAAATATAGCATAGGGTCTCAGATTTGGTAATTTAACAGGGTTCCTTATGGGTCCATCCAGCTGATGCTTCCAGTTCCAGTGCCGTCACATATCACCAAACGCTGTCATGCTTGAGCAGTGGGGGCCGGACCAATCTCATCAGCTTCGTGTTCGCCGGTACCCCTATCCTCTCCTGGGTGCGCGCCTGGAACGTCTTTTTACTCAAAATAAACGGTAATTGATTCGGAAAATGTTCCTTGATAATTTCAACGTGCGTTCTTCGGCACGGATAATTTTCTACGATACGGGAGTTTTCCCGTGTTCTCAAGAAGGGAAAATTGGTGAGGGGCAAACGACCTTTTTGATGGCCATCTTCCCCGAAACCGAATGTACTGCTTGTGGGTTTTTTCCCCTTTTTTGGGGGGGGGTGTTTTTTTTTTTTTTCGCCGCCCCCCCCCCCCCCCCGCGGCGTTGTTTATTTTTTTTTTGGGGGGGGGGGGTGTTTTTTTTGGAGGGTCTTTCTCCTTTTTTTTTTTTTTAAAAAAAACAGGTTTTTTCCACCTTTTTTGGGAAGGGGGGCTTTTTTTAAAAAAAAAATTAAATTTAAAAAAAAAAAAAAAAAAAAAAAAAATTAAAAAACAATTTCCTGTGTACTGCATATTAATTTAGTTGACTTCTGTTGGTTTCGGGGGCCAAAAGACACTATGACCCCCCTTTAAGCGCTTCGGGGGCCATGGCCGGAATGGCCCCTCCCTGGATCCGCCAGTGCATGAGGGTATGTGTAAAACTTGTCTCGTAGATACCCTAAACTGCAATAATTCCCTTAAACTTTGATAGCCCGGTCCTACCACCCGAATCTCCCCTACATGCAAACCCACCAGTTATCTCTTATTCAGGATATAAATACATACCTCCTCTTGCTATTCTGCTTGGAAAAATCAGTCAATGTAGCCTGTCTCTTCATCTTAGCAACCCCAACACCTATATGGCTATATGGCCTTGCCCCAACACCAACATACGGAACATGCTGCTCAACTGGGCTCAACTGGTCACTCGCACAAAACATCCTGTTCAAATTCCGCTTTCGAAATCTGGCTCACTGTGTCCGCTTGCCCGTTACTGGCTAAACAAACTTCATGAACCTATCTGACGAAGGAATAATGAAACTGCTGATTTCGTCATCTCTTGCTGTAAGCAGAACTTCAACTGCATATAACCCTCGATATGTCAGAATCTACTATGCTACCATATTGGGCTTCTAAACAATCATAACAAAATACGTTTAAAATTGGAGATTATTTCACCCGAACTCTATTTTTTAACCTTAGCAAAGGTTACTGCATTTTAATTTAGTTTACTTTTGTTGGTTTGGGGGGGCAAAAGACACTATGGCCCCCTTTGAAGCGCTTGGGGGGCCATGGCCGGATAAACCGTTATGGACAGCGGCCAAAACAGAACGAGGTACGCTTGAATCTCAGTCCTTCGCAAACTGCACTGACATACGCCAAATACACGGTGAACTGAACTCGATACGCGGTGAACACATTACATCTCAAAGTCGCGACACCAGGCCGGCCGGCAAGTTGCACGAGTCGAGCGTCGAGTTGCCGGTGGCGCGGGAGATGGGTCAGGTGCTGGCGCGGGAGGTGGTCCAGGTGCTTGTGGTGCACCCGGTGTTGGCGGCGCGAGTGGCGAAACCGGCGCTGAAGCAGGAGATCTCGGTGTCGAGGCCGTGCGCTCTGGTGAGAGGTCGCTCGGCGTTGGTCGTTTCGGAGATGCGCAGGCGGGGTCAGCCGGAGGGTCGCAAGTGGATGGAGGAGAGCCCACATCAGCATCAGGAGCGCGGATGGGCGGTGGTGTCGGGGACCGTATCGGGGTCGTGGCCAGGCGTTGGAGTTGTGGCGAGGTCAGACGCTGATTACAGGCGGGGTCGTCGTCGATGGGGATATAGGCTGGGATGATGCGTCGCAGGTCTGGATCCAGACATAGACGTGGGGGTGGTGTCATGGCGGGAATGTACTTGCGGAGGAATTTTCTGTTCCTCAGTGTGACCCGTCCGGAGCCGTCGACTCGTATGGCGTACTGATCGTGTTGTCTGACCTCTATGACGAGGCCAGTTGTGTCCCATTTGAGTGGTTCGGTACCGATTTGGTTTTGGAGTCGGACGCGGTCGCCGACCGCAAGCGGAGGGAGGCGCCGGGTGTGCTCCGACCAGCGCTCCGCGTCCCGCATGTGTCTGTTCCGCAGGGCGTCTTCCCGGGAGGCCAGTGTGCCGCGCCAGGTGTCGTGCGGCAGATAGCGCCCGGGAAGGATGGGGATGAAATCTCGGATGGGTCGGCCGAAGACGCACATCGCCGGGGACAGCTTGGTGTCCCTGTCAGGCGTGTTCCGGTATTGAAGCATCGCACGCTGGAAGGCATCGGTGTCCAGGTCGCCATTGGCGGCGGTGTTGTCGGTAATAAGCCGCTTGACCGTCTTCACGCCAACTTCGGCCCGGCAGTTGCTGTGTGGGAATGCCACCGAAGAGAGCCGGAGGTGGACGCCTCAGTGTCGCAGGAATTGGCAGGTAGTATTCGAAGTGAATTCTGGACCGCCATCAGAGGCTAACTCGTCGGGAATTCCGAAAGTGACAAATCTGCGTCGGAGACAGGTCACGAGCCCAGCCGCGCCAGAGGACGAACGCTCGACAATGGGCCAGTTGGAGTCACGGTCGACGATGGCCAGGTAGTTGTAGCCTTTGTAGTGGAAGAAGTCGGCACACACGCATTGGAATGGGTACATGGGGGACACCAGAGCAATGGGTGGAGCACTGGGCTGAGACGGAGCCATGCGGTTGCAGTGGCCACATCCCGCACGCACGGAGGAGATGTCCCGGGTGATGCCAGGCCAGAAGACGGAGTCCTCAGCTCTCGACAGCATGGAGGTAACACCTTGATGGGCTGAGTGTAGGGCAGCCAGTACTTCCTGCCTCAGAGATGGCGGGATGACGATACGAGTCTTAAATAGCACGACGCCGTCAATAGTGCGAAGCTCGTGACGGAACATGTGGTACTCTCGGAGGGGTACTGGAATGGTCTGTCGGTCCGCCGGGATGCCCGACTCGACTAGAGTTGCCAAGGAGTGCATGTCAGGGTCGCTGGCCGTGGCGATACGCACCCTTTCCCATGTCACCGACTTGATCGCGAGAGAGGCGAGGGCGGAGACCGCTTCGGCGACAACGCGTTGTCCTGTGTAGTCCGCAGCTGATGCCGCCATGCGCATACCGTTTGGGACGGAAGGCAGCGGCAGCATGGCGGGAGGGTCGTCCTGGTGAGCGGTTGCTACGTCATCGTCCAGGTGCATCTTCGTGGGAAGTCCAGTCGGATGACGAGAGACGCCGTCAGCAGCTCTGTGCTTCACACCGGGAACATGGGCCATGCGGAAACGGTAGCGGAGGGTTTTTCTTTCAGGTTCCTGAGACGGGTGTTGGGTATATCTTCAAGGGACCTGTCCCCGAATATCTTGAGTAGGGGCTGATGGTCAACCGCGACGATCAGCTCCCTGCAGCACAGGACGAAATAGCGCGTTTTGTCCAGGGCGTCAGCAACGGCGAGCGCTTCTCCTTCCACGGGCGCGTATCTCGACTCGGCAGGATGCGTGAATCGGCTGCCAACCAGCGTCGTCTGCCAGCCCGTGCGACAGCAGAATGGCACTACCCTGGGGCACGAGCAATACTTTTGAAAGAGCCAAAACCCGATGCCTGACTTCGACCAGTCCGTGGCCAGGCAGGTCGGTTTGCGAGGGTCGAAAATCTTGACGCCCTCCTCGATTTCGCTGGTGATGATAGTTTTAGTCTCCTCGAAGATGGTGTCGAGTCGCTCATCCCAACGAAATGGCGTGCCTGGTTTCAATAGCTGACGGAATGGCAGCATCCTCTCGGCCATGCTGAAAGCGTAGGATACCTGATTGACGAGGCCAAACCATGAGCGGACGTCTGTAATGTTGCGCGGCGGTGGGAAGTTCCGGATGGCCTGCAGGTAGCGTCCGCAGGGTCGGACGCAATCGGGCGTAATCTCGAAGCCAGCAAACTCCACGGCGTCCTGGGCGAAGACGAAATTATCCGGGTTCAAGGTGATACCGTGGCGCCCGCAGATGTCGAGCAACTGCACGGCCTGATGGAAGCTCTCCTCAATGGATTCGGACCACAGAAGAACATCGTCGATGCACTTCGTCTTGTGCGGGATGTGGGACACGATCTCGTCGTATCGCCGAGTGTACCCATCGCCCGAAGCAATGTAGCCCTGTGGGGCTGTTTTGTATCGATAGCGACCCCATGGGGTGATGAAGGTTGTCAGATGGCGGTCTTCCGGACGAATGGGGACGCTGTGATACCCATTCCAGGCATCGAACACCGTCTTCTTCGTGCCCGATAGTACAGAGCGGGCCTGATGGAACGGCGAGAGGGTGTGGTGTGTCTCCCGAGTGGCGTGCCGGTTGAGCGCCTGAAAGTCGACAGTGCGACGGGGTGTGCCGTTTCTCTTGGCGCATACCACCATTATATGGCACCATGTGACGGGTACACCGACCGGTACGGGCTCCAGCACACCAAGCTGGACGCCACGGTCAAGACCGGCCTTAACTTCGTCGTGCCAGTGGAGCGGCACCGGTATAGGAGTGTGGTGCACAACCGGCTCGGCATCGGCATCCACCATCAGCTTCATGGGAGGTCCCTCCATCAGCGGAAGAGGTTGGTGATCGCATATGTTGAACGTGCTGGAGCGGTAGTAGTCCAGGAGGTACTGCTCTAGCCTGGTGCGGTTGGCATCCGTGGCAGGAAACGGGAGAGTGGACGGCGGACGTGGCGGACGTTGGCGACGGGGGCAACGGCACGACGTCTGGGCGTCGAGGTCGTCCAGAGCATTAGTTCCCGCCGTCGGATCCTTGTCCGTCGAGGCGTCCCACGGGGATTCCTGGACTTCGCCTACGGTCGGGAAGTTCTCGGAGATGACGCCCAGAGCGACGCAGGCTTCGCGGCTGAGGAAAAGTTTGTCCGAATCGTCAGTCACGTAGGTGATTTGTCTTGTCTCGGTGACCCGACCACGCCGGCCTGTCCCGGAGAACCGGAGGATGACGGCGCCCAAGATTCTGATGCCCTTGCTGTTTGCGGCGTGCATCTTGGCTTGTGAAGAGCAGGATATTGGAATATGAGTATGAACATAGATGAGAACACTCTCTTTGTCTACTTATGTATTAACAATGTTCATACTCATATCTGGAACAGACAGGTCACGTTACGGGCACGTATCATTACCATCTAAACTTAACCTAACCCAGCCTAACCTCTTGTCAGAAGAAACAATCCTAAAGGCTAAATCACCAATGCAGTTTATGTGCCCGAAAGGCAAAATCATCTTAAACATTATATTAACAAAATGGTATTATTGCAGTTTAAGGTAACCATGACAAGTTTTACACACATTTCACCTCCATGAAGCATGCAGTTTTCTTCAAAAACTGTTCAGGCTAGGTTAGCTAGGTTAGGTTTTCCTACACTGAAAATGTTTGCCAATAAAGTTGTTCAGAAGTTTTATGTTTAAAAAAAATTCCTTTCTTGCATGGAAGATTAGGCTAAATTATATTTGGTTATGTTACATTTTTTCTGTATTTTCAATGTTACTTGCTGAATATTATGTTATATGATATATTGCTGAACTCAGCACCCACTTTCTGGCATGTATCTCGCATCCTGACTGAAAAGCATGCATTTGCAGAGGAAATAAGTGGTCACATCACACATTCATAACCATTGCACGGCAAAAATAATTTCCAAGACATCAAGTATTTCCATAAATGCCAAGGCTACCTTTGATTATTTTTCTGAACATTTTTTTTCAATTTAAGAACCTAGCCCAACCTGTTTGGAAGAAAAAAAAAATTTTAAAGTAAAAAATCCACCTTTTCCAAATTATAAAACTTAACCTAACCAAACCTCATACCTTTGTTTGCGTTATGGAGGTAAAGAGAGCGTTAGACTTTCCTTGTGAATATCTTAAAGTTAATAAACACAATTTTGGAGGAATCTTTCATCTCAAGGGCGGGTTAGGCTAGGTTTGGTTGAGCAGAGTCAGGTTTTATTAATTTGGACAATCTTGAAAAAACAATGGTTTCATATTTTTCTTTTTCTTCATTTATTTTCCTAAAAGGGAGATTAAACTTGGTTAGGTTACCTTAGGTTACATTATTGGGCTTGTTAGGTTGCATGTTATTTAGGTTTTCTCGGGCTATGTTATGATAGCTCACTTTAACATACATTTTATGTTATATTATCTGAATCAATGCACATGTTTGGTATGATTTTGCTTGTCAACTGAAGAGTAAGTATTTGCACAGGAAATAAGTGGTCACATTATCTTAATCATTGTAACAAACATTGCATTGACAAAAATTCCAAGCATTTAAAATTTACTCTAATGCACAAATTTACCAACGTTTTGTCTTACAGTAACGTATGAGTGGTCTGGGACAATGCAGTTTGACAGGTAGGTGCCTGCAATCATGAACTGGGATGTATTTGGTGAAACATGGTCATGCATCTTTGGACAAAGGATCTATCTGCTGTGTTACAAAGTGATGTTCAATGGAAATATAAACTTATTATGTAAAATGTAGTTGAAAACTGGGGTATTTGAGCAATTGAAAACACAAATCAAGAACTGTTTGGTATTCTTTGCTGCATTGGCAATGTTTCAACCAGGTTTTGATCATTCATAGTCATAGCACTTAGAGCATATGTTATCATTTAACTCATTGGTCCTGCTAATTAATTCACAAGGAATAAATACTCAAAAATTGCAAGTCACAATACCTATGGTATGTATCATTATTGTAAATATGTATTTTTCCTTTCAAGTAATTTTGTAACTCTTGGATTTTTCCCAATTTCATATTTCGAAAGGTAGTTAGCATGATCTTACCACTCATTTCTTCTGAAGTTTTTGTTTCTCAGTTGGCAGACAAAGCAACACCAGAAAAGGAGCTTTGGGTTGGGTCATATAGCATACCAAATAATGCTAAGTAAAAGGAAAAAGCCACACAGTCTAGACTAACCTAGCCTAACTTCTAATGTAAGAGAATATTCTTGAAAGATGGAGAAAAATCAAACAATTTTTATTTTAAAACTTATCAAATAATAAACCTACTCTGACCTAACATAGACTAAGCTGCTTTTGAAGAACAAAAGAACTTGAGGAACAAAAAAGTATTTTTGCAACCAAAAAATGTGACTGAAGCGAGCCTAACCCCTTTATTTGCTTCCTGCCGGTAAAATGTGTCCAAAACCTGTCTAGTGAATACCTTAAAGCCAAGGGCGTCGCCACCGGGGGCAGGGGGCAGTCGCCCCCTGCCGTCAAACAGGGGGCGCCGCCCCCTGAAATTTGAGGAGGCCCCTATCCGGAAATGCACAGGAAAAAAGTGAGCAATGAGGCCGACGAGACACGAGAGGAGGCCTCCAAGACGTGAGAGGAGGCCCCTAATTTGAAGAAGGAGTCACCTAGGAGAGGATAGGAAGCCCCAGAAATCACGAGAGTGCGAACAATTGGCACGGAGGCCCCCAGGAATGCAAAGGATGCCCCCAGGATTACAAAGGAGGCCCCCTGGATTGAAAAGGAGGCCCCCAGGATTGCAAAGGAGGCCCCCAGGATTGCAAAGGAGGCCCCCAGGTTTGCAAAGGAGGACTCCAGGATTGCAAAGGAGACCTCCAGGATTACAAAGGAGGCCCACAGGATTGCAAAGGAGGCCCCCAGGACTGCAAAGGAGGCCTCCATGATTACAAAGGAGGCCCCCATGATTGAAAAGGAGGCCCCCAAGATTGCAAAGGAGGCCCCAGGATTGCAAAGGAGGCCTCCATGATTACAAAGGAGGCCCCCAGGATTGCAAAGGAGGCCCCCAGGATTGCAAAGGAGGCCCCCAGGTTTGCAAAGAAGGACTCCAGGATTGCAAAGGAGACCCCCAGGAATGCAAAGGAGGCCCTCACGATTGCAAAGGAGGCCTACATGATTACAAAGGAGGCCCCAGGATTGCAAAGGAGGCCCCCAGGATTGCAAAGGAGGCCTCCAGGATTACAAAGGAGGCCCCCAGGATTGAAAAAGGAGGCCCCCAGGATTGCAAAGGAGGTCCCCAGGATTGCAAAGGAGGCCTCCAGGATTACAAAGGAGGCCCCCAGGATTACAAAGGAGTCCCCCAGGATTGAAAAGAAGGCCCCCAGGATTGCGAAGGAGGCCCCAGGATTGCAAAGGAGCCCCCGGATTGCAAAGGATGCCCCAGGATTGCAAAGGAGGCCCCCATGATTACAAAGGAGGACTCCAGGATTGCAAAGGAGGCCCTCAGGATTGCAAAGGAGGACACCAGGATTGCAAAGGAGGCCCCAGGATTGCAAAGGAGGCCTCCATGATTACAAAGGAGGCCCCTGGATTGAAAATGAGGCCCCCAGGATTGCAAAGGAGGCCCCCAGGATTGCAAATGAGGCCTCCAGGATTACAAAGGAGGCCCCCAGGATTACAAAGGAGTCTCGCAGGATTGAAAAGGGAGGCCCCCAGGATTGCAAAGGAGGCCCCAGGATTACAAAGGAGGACTCCAGGATTGCAAAGGAGGTACCAGGATTGCAAAGGAGGCTCCCAGGAATACAAAGGAGGACTCCAGGATTGCAAAGGAGACCCACAGGATTGCAAAAGGAGGCCTCCAGGATTGCAAAGGAGGCCGTAGGATTGCACAGGAGGCCCCTAGGATTGCAAAGGAGGCCCTCAGGATTGCGAAGGAAGCCCACAGGATTGTAAAGGAGGCCCCCAGGATTGCAAAAGAGGCCCCAGGATTGCAAAGGTGGAAAAGGCCCCAGCAAAGGAGGCCCCCAGGATTGCAAAGGAGGCCCCAATACGGGAAGGGAGACCTCAGAAAATGAGAGAAGGCCCTAAGACGGAAGAGAAAGCCAGTGGATATGAGATGAGGTTTCGGAGACGTAAAAGCAGTCCCCGAAACGGGTAAGGTTCCACCAAGATAGAAAAGGATAATCCAGAAAAGTGTCAGGAAGCACCTAATTCGGAAGAAGACGATATAAGATTGGAAAGAGACCCTATGATGCACGAGGAAGCCCCTAAAATAGGAGAGAATGGCCATTAGATAAGAGGGATGGCTCCCAGGCGAGAAAGAAGGCTTCAAGACGGGTAAGAAGGTCCCCAGGAAATGACAAGGTAACTGAGATAGGAAAGGTTGCGTGTAATTTGGAAGAGGAGCCACCTAAGAGAGAACAGAAGTCCACCAGGAGATAAGAGGCCAACCTTAAAATGGGAAAAGATAGAATCAAAACGCGGAACAGGAGGCCCCGAAGACGTAAGAGGAGGCCCCTAATTTAAAAAAGAAAGCCCCAAAAAGAAAAAAGGAGGCCCCTGCCGGACTCGAGAGGAGTCCCTCGAGATGGAGTAGGAGGTCTCCAGGGCCGAATGAGGCCCCGACGACCGGAAGGAATTCCCAGGAAATGAGAGAAGGCCCTTAAAATGGGAGTGGTAGGTAGCAGGTATGGAAGGAGGCAAGGTTTCCAAAATTGAAGATCCCCTCAAGACGGGTAAGCTTTGCGAGGACAAAGGAGGAGGCCCACGAGGCGTGGCAGGAGGCCCCTAATTTGGCAGAGGATGCCCCTGGAACATGAGAGGAAGTCCCATGCCATGTTAAAGGGGCTCCAGGATGTGGGAGGAAGCCCTCCAAAACGGGAGAGGAGGACCATTGAATATGAAGGAGGGTAGGACGCACGAGGAGACGTCCAAAACCGGTAGTACCAAAAATTTGGAGGAGACCCATCGGTAGTACCAAAAATTTGGTCTGGGCATCAAAAATTAACGTCGCGGCTGCCAACAATTGGCGTCTATGGCCCCACATAGGCACCGTGGGACCCCCAAAGTCCCATCAGTATCCGAAGAATAAAGCCTGAGCCCTCCAAAATCAGGAGGGATTGCAAAAAAGTCCGGGTCAGGACAATGGTTCCGGAGCACCGAACATGTCATCAGATGCCTTGACAAATCGCGTACGGCATCGAAAAACATACCGGAGCTCGAAGAAAATCGAGGTGATATACAAAAACATGGCACCAGGAACTCGAAAAATCAGGGCGGGATTCGGAAGTTAAAGAAAATTCAGAAGAGATCCACAAAAATCGCGTTGAGCCCAGATAACTGGCGTTAGGTCCCGGAACCACGCGCCTGGGCGCGATAAGTCGCGCTGGGACCCATAAAAATCGCACCGAAGCCTCAAAATCGTACTGGGGCCCCACAAATGTGCGTCAGAAGCCCCAAATAAACAGAGCGGGACCCTAAGAGCACAACGGGGACCGAAAATGCGACTGGCCCTTCAAAGCGCAGTCTCGTAAAAAGCGGCAGGGTCCGAAAACGTACGTTGTAGCCATAACTATATATACCGGGAACACTAAAAAAAAAAAAAAAAAAACACCGGAAGCTCTCAAGGCACACGGGGGCCATATGACCGCACAAGGGCCTGAAAAGAGGCTGGGCCCGCAAAAAGCAACATGATCACAAAATGAACAAAAATACCGGGCACTAAGTAAACACATCGAGATCTTTGAAAGCGCCCCGACAACTAAAAAAAATATTCGGTGCGCAAAAAAGCAACAAAACCCTAAAACGAGCAGGGGTTTCGAAAATGCGCTGGGCCTCTAACAAAAATGAATTGGAGCCTTAGGACACATCCGTAGACGAAGAAATACGAAACGGGGCCAAAGAAGTACACTCAGGCAGGGCTTCGGTTCGGTAGCCAACCTGGAAGCATGTTTAATCAAAGATATGAGGTGCATCAAAGCTCAGCGGGTATCCGCATTTCTGCACCATAAAATATGGTAAGAAGGGAACTAATGATCGAATTTAATTAATCTAATTTTCGCAGCGAACGCCCATACGAATCATTTTATCCCGTCAGATATGGCGTAAGTCTATCATGTGGCAGCAATTAACAAAGCGTAGGAGGCCCAGCAGAATCCGTAGCATCGCACGAAGTGTGGCGAATGCGCCGAATGCGCAAGATGGGTGTGCACGTGCACTCACGTTGGCGTCGTGGCGACCGGGCACTATGAACTGGAATGTCTGAAATTGGGAAATTTTACATTTTAGAGTGATTTGTGCAGGTGTAATTTCAGCAGTGCGAGGTGACTTGTCAAGGAATACCAAAAGAATACATTTGAACAGGTTGTGGGAGCTAGGGTTGAAATCCGACGAATCAGAAACGACAGTGGTAGATTAGGCCCCTCCACAGGATAATTCAGTTGATCACTAATTATTGTATTCAAAAAGTTCCCCTTTGACAAAATAGTGGTCGAAATCGGAAGACTTTATTCAGTAGTTGAAACCCCTCCAAATACGTTTGCCCCCTCCCCTTGACGCAAATATGGGTGCGTCACTGGTCTCTCAATAATTTTCAGAACTTACGCCCATGGAGCAAAGCCAACATTGCGGTGGTAAATTCCCCCTCACAAACATACAAAACAACACCGATGCCCCATATTAAATGGGAGGAATGATGTTTTAAAATGTATTTTCTTCCTACAAAGTTGTCTTCTGTGATTACAGCCTGCGTGATTAGAGCTTCCCAGCTTCAGTACCTTCTCAACGACATAATTTACAAAACGGTACAGCACAGCGATAACCATGGGCGTGACGGCGTGGAATTCGAAGGTTTTGCATTATTTATGCATTGTCATTGTTACATTGTTGCATTGCCATTGATGCATGGTTGTTCAATGCTTGTTCTTGCCGTGAATTTATTCGCGGAGTATTTATTATTTTAGCTTATGTGCCAAGTGTCTTGCAGCCAGCACCAAATGTTATGAAAAAATTTAATAAATCCCTAAGATAACGATCAGAAAACCAATTTAATCCACTTCTCGTTGTCACCTTCGCGAAATTGTTGTCCTGGGACTGAGAAATGATCGCTTAAGTTTGTTTATGAGATCAAGCTGATGGGAATGACTAACAGTAGTGATGAACCTAGCTATATTCAGTTAAACTTGGTGAACAAAGAAGTGGGTTGATCAACGGGAGATATCTTTAAGATATGCTTAGCACGAGCCCCACCAGCTCGCTACAATCTAGAGGCCAGCGGGAAGATTCTTCTCGTCGATAAAGCATAAAGATATTGGTTTGTTTTGGCACTGACGTATTTATCTACATTTGCTTATTTATACCCTGGTATGGCTCGGTTCTTAGCGAAAAAAAAGATTCTTGCTATTGCGCTTTGCGTAAACTATATACCATGCCAAGAACAAGCAAGACATCAATATGAAATCATGTTCCCATTCGGGAACCATACTAAGAGCCTAAAAAAGCAAGGGGCCCTAACACAGTGGAGGCCCCTTTTCGGGGAGCAGGAGGCCCCCTATCAACATTGCCCCCCCTGGAAGAATTTCGTGGCGACGCCACTGCTTAAAGCACAATAATACTGCACTTACAGGTGGTGTTAATAAGATAAATTATTAATGATGTCAAACACAAGTGTGGAATATTGTTCCCCTTGGTTTGTCATGCACCAGATCTGGAATTCCTCATGCACTGGTGTCGGATGTGAGTATTCAGTAAATGTGTTGTACAAGGCTGTTGCAGGATTTGAAGATTTTTTGAAGAAAATGTTAAGATTTTTTAAAAACATTAGTGTTGTTAAAATAGTTTTATTATACACCAGTGCCCTTTTTATCTGAAACAAATTGACACTGTCCTCATTTCCTTGACATCCTTGACTCCAAGACATCCTTGCGATGCTATTTCATCTTTAAGCAAATTTGACGATGTATAGCGGCAGTGCCAGTTGACCAGGAATACCTTCATTGAAACCAGTGATAAATTCTGAGGAAGCTCCAGGGGGGGGCATTTTCAGTTAGTACCATCGTTTGATCGAAATATTCAATTTCACATGCGACCACATCATGCGTCTCGTATTCCCCATGCTTAAGCTATACGGAAGTATCGGAACATATGAACTTTAAAACAAAATTGACGATTACTAACGGCCATTATACTGGAGTCTAAGTTGTATCAACTGATGCAGAAATGATGAATGTATCCAACACAGGTGGGGCAAAATCTCGAGATAGCATACTTTCTTTGGTTTTTACATTTATCTTCATAATTTAGCATCTAGCGGCCGCGGCCGCCATACGACCCGATAGCATGCTTACAGTTCGAACTTCCCCCGCCAGGTGCAAACGAAGCGCTAGCAGTAGCGTGGCCGCGCATGTCCCCTATCGCACAGCGCAAATAGGACGTATCAAAGGGTGCGATGCCGAAGTCAGGCTCAGCAGGTGAAGGGAAAGAGTGGACGAGAACTTGCGCCTCACGCCCCATCTCGACGCGAAAACTTTATAGACTTTAATATATGCACGCTTGTCTTGAAACATGTGCTTATCATGAAAAAAACAACATTTGTTGACTGAAATGAGAATGTAATTAAAGCAGGATTTGGGTCAAGGCGCCCTAAAACTCAAATAACTAACTAACGAATTAAAGCAGGAACGGGAACGTAGCTTCAGCATATGCACAAATATGTGACACATATGCGTCTGTTCATTCATAGCTCAGCCGGGTACAATGGTCAAGATCGGGTCGGAATTATGTTGCAATGGTGCGAGAATTTGCGCATTAAGTATAAATTTAAGTTTTCTACGACAATTGCATCAGTGTTGTTATAGATATATAATGTTACATGCGCAATACATTCATGAATAATGGAATAACATAATAAACCAGAGGCAAACATCCGAAATACTATATTGCAATAGGCTTTATTTTGTATCTCTTGCGTTGGCTTTGTCAGCAGGAACAAAATTAAGAACCGTTATGCACCACTTTGTTTCTCTGGAGGTACAGACTCACATATACGCATGCATATATATATATATATATATATATGTATATATATATATATATATATATATATATATATATATATATATACATATATATGTATATTATGGTGTTTCAAAAATGAATACTTCGAAATTATAACGGGATCATCTATCGTTTGGTGACGTTGGATGAGGAAACTCCAAATATAAACTATCGTTCGAATTGAAGAATATTTAGGGGTCCCGCAAGTCCACCAAAGTTTCTCCTATGTAACGGGCCGGCACCTCATTCCAATCTCGATGTTTACACGCTTCACGAAAGTGTTTTTGCTCTGCAATAAGTGTGATTTTTGGAACATCTGAGACTTCAGATAGCAAAACATAGTCGAACAACATGTTGTTAGTCAAGATGGACCGCTTAATTTGACTAAATATACCCTCATTCGGGTATTCCAGGTCCCTGTCTGTGACACGTTGACAGGAAATTCGAACTGCTGAGGAGTGTTTCCCGTTTTCTGATTCCTAGCTTCTTTTGTGCACTGAGCAACGTAGAAGCGCGTAACAAAGTGTGACAAGTAAATTAGATACGTACATTATGGGAGGGGAGTGTCACCATCTTTTGCTCTCCCCGTTGGTCGACGAGGAACACACGGTCATTCTCAATCGTGATCATTTCCAACGCATCGTCATAGGAGATGTTGAATAGCTTCGACAACTCTCTCTCGAGCAGGGCGGCGGACACAAGATCCCCATCCGACTTGCGCTTTTGGACCTCATGATGGTCTCGTATTTGGCGATCAAGGCAGCCAACTTGCGGGTTGCATGAATTATGTCATAAAGTGTAGATCTCTCGATTATTTAGCCATCCGACGTCTCAAATGTTCCAAAAATACACTAATTTGCAGTGCAAAACAGTGTTGTGAAATGTCGACGCAGATATTCGAACGAAGTGCCAGTCTGTTACATATGAGAAACTTTGACGCACTTTCGGGACACCTAAATGTTCTTTGATTCGAATGAAGTTTTATATTTGGAGTTTCCTCGTCAAGTGACACCAAACGATAGATGATCTCGTGAAAAAGTCGGGTTTGAAAACTGCCGCACATAAAATGAAACGCCCTATGTATATATATATATATATATATATATATATATATATATATATATATATATATATATATATATATATATATCACACATAATAACATGAAGTAATGTTTCTCGCCCAAGGCGTGTTATAGCATAAACCTGATGGCCAATAGAGCTATATAGATCATGAGATCTCCATTATAACTTTTTGTTCGAACTCAACGAACATATATCTATATATATATATCTATATATATATATATATATATATGTATATATATATATATATATATGTATATATATATGTATATATATATATATATATATATATATATATATATATATATATATATATATATATATATAGATATATATATATATATATACACACATAATAACATGAAGTAATGTTTCTCGCCCAAGGCGTAGTTATAGAATAAACCTGATGGCCAATAGAGCTATATAGATCATGAGATCTCCATTATAACTTTTTTGTTCGAACTCAACGTTTCGTTACATTGCGTAACATCTTCAAGAGCAAAACAGTACAACAATGACGATACAAAAACACAGAGTTACACATCATTCACACAGTGACTGAAAACACACGGATGCAAGATGAAGCACGATCAGTTTCATTTATCAATGCCTCCCGCCTCTCAAAAAGTTTTTCATGTATAATGCGTTCCCAACCCACATGGTAAACTTTTTACATTAAAACGTTTCTGGACTCTAATAAGACACCGCTACATAACCAAGGAAACGAACCGGTTGATTAAACGTTTGAACGGTGCCGGAGGCAGCAACAAGCCGCGAAGCACGTCGGTATTTTTTGGCGTTTGTCTTTAGAGCACATAGTATATGTTCTGAAGAGTCTATGGACATGAACTTAGGAAATCTGCATATTATTTGTAGAAGGTGGGCCGAGGCCACAGGCGATTTTCCGTTTTCGCTGAAACTTGCTTTTGGGATCCATGATCCTCCCAGCGCCCGGACAAGAAGCTCGGGGAAAGAAATCCAGGTATCCATAATTAATTTAGTACATGTTTTGGCTTTGCTTCTCTCCCACGTTTGATTTGAGAGAGCTTTAATATGTTGTGCTGCAACAAATGTGTTTGTACAAATGTGTCAGAAAATTTCGATCAGTGATAGGAGATGAATATCAAAATTTCGTTAAGTGATTTGCCTTAACGAAATTTTAATTCGCTTGCCGGTGGTCCCTCTTCACGGAGCCACCTTACTTTCCCAATGGGCCCTAAATGGCCTTTCTCTAAAAAAAAAAAAAATAAAAAAAAAAAAAAAAAAAAAAAAATAATTCAACTAATTTCTTTTTTTTTTTATTTTATTTTTTTTGCATAATTTTAATAAAACAAAATTCAAATTATACCCCTCCTCAATCCTAATTTTTTAATTTTTATCTTTCATTTTTAAACCATTTATCTTTAAATTTTAAAATTTTTAGTTAACCCGGTTTATTATTTTTTAATTTTTTTTTAAGATTTTTTTTTTCATGGGGTGTTTTGGCTTGCCTTCATTTTTGCCTTTTTTTTTCTTTGTTTAATCCATTTTTTTTTTTTTTTTTTTTTTTTTTTTTCTTATCTTTATATATATATATATATATATATATATATATATATATATATATATATATATATATATATATATATATATATGGTGAGGGAGGGTGAGGGACATCCGTCATCAGCGACAGTTCAATGACCCAATTCAATGGAAGTTGAGGTCTCGCTCCTAGTTAATTCCGCGACATGTAACAGGCCCAGAGTGCACTAAGCACCTAATGAGTTCAGCCCTCTGATGACCGAGCTTAACCCAGCCTCTGTGAAGGGTTCATTCTAGACATGGCTGGATATTTCAGGTGGGTCGAGATGAGACGGACCTCCCTAGTTTCATGGAAGATCTTCTGTCATGATTATAGCGCACATGATCAGTAGTAATAACATCAATATGTTAATCAGAGCAGTAGAGCTCTATGACGGAAGAAATGTGATATCCGGGACCACTTGACGACCTCTGATCTGATGATCTCGTCCTCAGATATCCGTATGGCGCTGGCCACTGCCAGTGAGATGAAACAAAACTTCCGCAATGTTTGTGGTGTCATTATGCGTAGTTGAAGCTTTGACACCAACGTTGTATGACGTTTAATAGATCTGGAACTGCAAAATATTGGTAGGGTAGGAATGGAAAATAAGTCTGTTTGCTTTTTTTAGAGACGAATTTTTAGTGCTTGAGTTGATTGAATTCAAGCAAAGACCCAAATTATTGAAAGCTTTCGCATTTAAGTTGAATTAAGAATGATTCAACTTCAAATAAATTCCAGCGAGTGAACAACGATTCCAGCCCGCCAGCGTAATCTTCCAATCAATACGGGGTGACAAGAAATCGGCCATTATTTCCAAAAACTCCGTCTAGAATCGAAATTGAATCAAGCCCAAGCTTGCGTAGGGTGCCCGGTGTAGGCAGCACGCCGCCCCCTCCCCGGGGGCGTTTCATCCACCATGCGAGGAAATACGAACCTTGCAACGTGGTTGGCAAACGTGCTTTGTGAATTAAACAAAAATATTCCCAAGCGCCAGGCGCCCAACTCGCGTGGCAGCCGACAACAGATCGACGCCGCGGCGATTCGGCCCGGCCATAGTCTGAAGTCAGGCGGCGTCACCTGACGTGAGACTCATGGCCCTGGTGGAGCGATCTGTGATGAGCTTAAACGTTTGATCTGTTATTACCTGATCCAATGTGTAGTCAAACCGTCCACGCCCCCTAAACGTCCCAAGATCAGGGAAAAATGTACATACGTGATCCTGAACTTGAAGCAAAATCTAAGCAACTTTATAGGAAAAAGTGTATAGTAAGCATACCTTAGGCCAAAATCACGCGAATGGCTCATCCTAGGGTTGCAAGGTTTGCATGATTGCATCCAAACTGTACATAGCTGGACACGCGCACACCATACTCATACAGCACATGTATATTACCGACATACGACATCGAAAGCTGATTTGAAGAGAATTTGAGCTGATGGATATCGTGAGAACATCACTGAAATGCTCCCGTGTCGAAGAAAATTGTAAAAGAACGCACGCTGAGATTATCCAGGGACATTTTCCGAATCAATTACCGTTCATTTTGAGTAAAAAGACGTTCCATGCGCGCACCCAGGAGAGGGTAGGGGTACCGGCGAACACGAAGCTGATGAGATTGGCCCGGCCCCCACTGCTCAAGCTTGACAGCATTTGGTGATATGTGACAGCACTGGAACTGGCAGCATCAGCTGGATGGGCCCATAAGGAACCGTGTTAAATGACCAAAGTTGAGACCCTATGCCATATTTACTATGCGGTCAATCAGAGACCGACCCGGGGACTTAAGGGGTGGGCAGCGCGGGAAGAGAGTAAAGTAGTGAATACCTATCCCACACAGCATTCAGACCATTTAGAGCGTTCAGACTGTTCAGACCCATACAAACATGCTCTACATAGCACAAAATACCAATTATATATTGTCATAAATCGCAATACATCAGCAATATATAACGGACGCACAGCACAGGCCTGATTAGCGTCTGACGCACAGCACAGGCCGTCAGCGCCGACGTCAGCACGCGGCCGTCGTCCATCCTCGGCATGGCAGCCCGATCACCAACATCCGGTGATGTAATGGAGACGTTCACCAGCAGCGGCAGCGTATAGCCTGTGAAGAACGGGAACGGAGATCACATGCTGCTGACAAAGGTAAATGCAACACGATGGTCCGAGAAGCCATCCCAACGCAGGATTTACCGACGGTAATCTAGCATCTTCGCGCGCATATTAAGCCCCTCGCCGGTTTCGGCAGCCATATTATACTTGCAGATATACGCGGGCTATATATATATACATATACAGCCGTCCGTTTTCGCTGTCGAGCACATTACCCTCCACGTCTTTTTGGAAGTAACCAAAAGCAGCCCACTAATCAGCACGCGACTGTGGGACTCTAAGAAGCCTAGCTCATATAGACAGAGGACAATCGTTGGTACGAACATTAGAATCCCAGGCGGGGGAGGAGACATTTGTTATCCCATGGTTTTCCTGAATAACTCCGGAATTAATACCGAAGGGAGACTGGAGCATCCAAGAACCCTACATGAATATGGAAGATACATGAGCAGAAAATTAGCTTCAGGTCATTTATGGTTATGTGATTGTGGCGTCAATGCAATTACGGCTGGGGATTCGGGCGTGTGAGCTTTACCTTAGTAGTTCACGCGTACTTTCAGCCACGTGGGACGTGCACACACACACACACACACACACACACACACACACACACAAAAAATATATATATATATATATATATATATATATATATATATATATATATATATATATATATATATATATGTGTATATATACATATACCTATTTACGTACCTAAGTACAATGTTGGTGCGTTATTTGGTATCTGGTTTCACATTGGTACATGTCTTACCTATATAGGTACCTAAAGCGGAAACTGAGAACAACGGCGACAACTACACCAGCGTACCCACCTGCCCTCACCCCGACCCCGACTGGCATAACCACAAGATTGTGTGTTCAAAAAACAGAACAGCGAGTGCCCGCGGTCCGCCACTGTTACTTACGCAAGAAAAGTCACGGGTATCCAAATACTAACATAAAAAATCCACCTCTTACACGTCCTCATTTCCGGTCGCCCTGTATATATCTCCATATGCAACTTTATTAAAAATGCCTACTAAACTTCTAGAAGTTTAGTAAATATTCCTACTAAACTCACTTCCCGTCTTAGTAAATATACCTACGAAGCCTTCTCGAGGATGTGTTGCTTCTCTACCAATGAAAACCTTTTCAATTGTATTATAATACTGATCTGGAGATGCTATTTCAACAAAAAAATGAACAACAGTTTCGTCAGAATTTACTCAGAAAAAGACAAGTAATTATTAGACAGGTATAATTTGATGTGTTAACAAAATAGATATATTTTGTGTATTCAACATTGGGGAAAAAGTATCCCATCACTATTTTAACCACACGTGCGCTTGAAACACGTTCTTTTATACTATCCGTTCCCTCAGACTATTTTGCATACATCGCAATTCGCGGTCCAAAGGAACTTGTCTACTTGGATAATGGTAACATATAGGTCCGAAGACCTACTTGGGCCGGCTAGGTATGCACTAATAATTTCCAAAAACGTTATTAATTCACAACTCTAGGGGGAGTGTGCTCAGAGGAGTGTCGGACCAAAGAAGTAGGTTTCGCGGACTTTCACACAACCATAGCTCGTATCTGACCTTTCATAGCAAGAGTACATCAGCAGCAAAATAATTTACATCTGATACATTTAGTCACCTTTGCAAGTAGTCAGGCGTTGCCGTTTGAATGTGTCCGGTTTGCGTTTTAGGTGCTCCAACAACATATAGGCTGCGTTCTTTGTCACGTTCTGTCCAGTAATTCCGTGGACTCTGACGTCATGTGTCGCTCTTTGTCAATTCCTCACAAATTCCGCGGCCAGATTTCGGGGATTCTGCGGGGAACGCGCGGACTGAAAAAAAGCTGTCCAGCCCCGTCCTGTGCGGTTACTTCTAAGATGGCGACGCACATTGGAAGTGATGTGCGGGCCAAGGAAGACATTGCAAATTCGCAAGTAATGCTGTGGAGTGGGTACGATTGAGCTAGATTGTGCGAAGATGTCACTAATGAATGACATGTTCCCACCGACGAGGATTTTCCGCTGCAGCGTGGTCAAATTCTCAACTGTTGAGGTGAAACAGAATAAGCTAGACACTACCATCAGGAACTTCTTTTTCTGATTATTTGCATCTCCACCAAGTAAACATGCCGATGTCGGCCCGCTGTCCACATGTGTCGTGGAGAGCTCGACATCTCGTAAACGGCATGCCGACATCGGGCTGCTCTCGGCCGGACATCGGCATACTAATCTGAAATATTAACATATGTCGGGTGGAATGCAGCATCTCCAACGCATCCTCGAGAAAGTTTAGTAGGTATATTTACGAAGAGGGGAAGTGAGTTTAGTAGGCATTGTTACAAAAGTTCCCTATGGAGATATATACAGTGTGACTGGAACAACTATATATATATATATATATATATATATATATATATATATATATATATATATATATATATATATATATATATATATATATATAACATATATATATACATATATATATATATATATATATATATATATATATATATATATATATATATATGTACATACATATTTTATGTATATATATATATATATATATACATATAGTGTTTGTATATTGTCCAAGAGTGCACATTCAGAAACGTGTTCTACAATATTTTGACCTTGGAATACCATATTGGAAAATGTGCAAGTTAGAAGAAAAATAATATCTCCATAGACAACTTTAGTAACAATGCTTACGAAACTTCTGAAAGTTTAGTTAATATTGCTACTAAACTCACTTCCCCTCTAAGTAAATGCACCGGGGACATATCAGAACCTCTAATACCCAAAATCGATAATGCTTCAGAACCTATAATACTCAAAACCTATAGTGCTTCAGAGCCTCTAAATAGTCGTCTTGGGGGAATTTTCATTACCTATAATGCCTCAAACCACATAATGCTTGGAACATATAGTTGTTCAGAACATATAATACCCAAATCCTATAATGCTTCCAAGCCTCTAATATTACGTCCTGTGGGAACATTCGAAACATATAATGCTCAAAACCTATAATGCTTCGAAACCTATAATGCTCAATTCCTATAATGCTTCGTTTCAACTAATATTCAGAAAGCATAACTCTGGAAACAGCTAGTGCTTCAAAACCGCTAAACCTCAAAGCCTATAATGCACAGAATCTATAATGCTCGGAACCTATAATGCTCAAAACCTATAATATCAGCTGACGACCGCATGCTATAATCGGCCGTACGGTTCACTCCGCGCCTCCACCGTAGTCTACCAATGGGAGTCACCGCCCGAAAGCTTCCAGGTGTATCCGCCAGAGCGGCGACACATGTGAGTGTAGGACATGAATTGCTCGCCGCATTGGCCGCGTTCATGCATTTGGCTTGTGAAGAGCAGGATATTGGAGTGAATGCTCCCTGAATTAAATTACTTGTCGTTGATTTATAAGCTGAGTCACTGGTTTTACGAATAGGTCATTACTTGTCGGTGATTTCTAAGCTGAGTCACTGGTTTTACGAATAGGCAATTTCAGTGTCTAAGTACCACAGGGGCGGATCCAGCTTTAATAGGTGCTGTGGCCGATTATTCCTCTTTGACCGCTGCCGGGCTGAAGTAGAGGAGACCTGGCGCTCGTGTTCCCTTGCATGGAATAGGTATGCGTACGCTGAAGACCAATGACGTACCTAGAATTTGTATCGGGGGGGAGATTTTGAGGATGCCCAGGTTTGTCCAGTAATACTCATCATGCTACGTTTCAGTGGCATAATTAGGAAGTGGCGCAGCCAGAAGTTTCTGAATGTGGGGGGGGGGGGGACGAAAAAAAATGTCATGAAACAGAGATATTTTTCCCAAAAATAACGAAATACATAAAACAACACCCCTGTTCAGGAGTGCTGTTTTATGTGCTCCGTGTCCCTGTGGAATGCCTATTCCAGCTGGAAAGAGGAATATCAGCGGAAGCGGACCTCTAACAGCTGAGGAATAAACAGGGTGCCTGATGGTCAGAGAGGGCTGGGATGATCTTTCGATTTGAAAGTGCCCGTGACGGAAGAACAAGACCCATAAGTGCTAAAGTGAACTAGTGAGGTTCCATCTCAGATCCGAAATGTCCCCGAGATGAGAGCATGGATTTACCCAGGATGACGCTTGCATTCTCAAAGCACCTAAGTGCATAGAAAGATGCTTTTCATCTCAGTAGAGGAGCATATATAGCCAGTAATTTTCCGCATATTACGAAGAACGTTGTCCGAATGGCCCAAAAGGGTGCCTACATTCTCAAGCCACACAGCTGTTCGGAATAGCAACGGTATTGGCGAGATAGGCGCCTGATCTCACGGACTACCTTTGTCTTCCAGCTGCCTTATTATTTTACTGATTTTAGCTGGGTGGATACACTCAACCGATTGGGTTCAAGCTGATTCTACTGGAAGGACACTTGCCCACCCAGCTAACATGCTACCCGAGGTCCTGCTTCCTTAGACGATGGCAGAGATTATGTATTGGACCAATAGCGCGCCTATTGCCAAAGTCGCCATGTTGCCCAGGACATGGACTACATAACCTGTCAGGATGTAGCGCTTGACATTTGATACTTATATTTTATTTTAAGAAGCATGGTATCTAGGGACAGTACCTAAATGGAGACAGACAGACAGACAGAGAGACAGATACAAATAGACAGACAGGCAGAGAGGCAGACAGACAGAGAGACAGACAGACAGAGAGACAGACAGACAGAGAGACAGACAGGCAGAGACAGACAGAGACAGACAGAGACAGACAGATGGAGAGAGAGACAGATAGACAGACAGATGGAGAGATGGAGAGACAGATAGACAGACAGATGGAGAGTTGGAGAGACAGAGACAGAGACAGACAGAGACGGAGACGGAGAGGGAGCGGGAGACATAGACAGAGACAGAGACGGACACGGACACGGAGACGGAGACGGAGACGGAGACGGAGACGGACACGGAGACGGAGACGGAGACGGAGACGGAGACGGACACGGAGACGGAGACGGATACGGACACGGAGACGGACATGGACATGGACAATCACTCTGGGACCCCAACAATGGAGCCAAAAGCCTCCAAAACGTATTGGACCCCCAAAAAGTGTCGAGGTCGCTAAAACTAGCGCTAGGGATCCAATCACATGACGTCGGGATACAAAAGATTACATTGGACTAAAAAGAGTCGGGTCTCAGCCCTTCAAAATCGCACTGGGCGCCCAAAAGATCGCGCCGGACACCCAAAAGTTGCAGCTCCCCAATGGCGTCTAGGGCCCCACATAAGCACATTGTGACCACAAAAATTGGATTGGTATGCGAAAAAAATCAAGCCGGAGCCCTCCAAAATATGGAGGGATTAAAACAACAAATGTCCAGGTCAGGAAAATGGCTCTAGAGCACCGAACATATCATCAGATGCCTTGAGGGAGGAATCCCACACCACCACACACCAGCTAGGAATGAGAAACCGCGGGGGGAACATGCTGATATTAGCGCCGCCCTGCAAACATAAGGGACATTGAAGCCGCCGCATTCCTCTGAAATTCCGACTAGTGATTGGCCCACGAGTTCACCTTCCACCGATTTCCGTCCTGAAGGACCTGTATTACAGCCCTGTACCTGGCGGTACCTCGTGGTAACGACAATGTGTCCCTGAAATTGCTCAATATGTCGTTTCCTTCGGTGTGTGTACATATTTTGCACATAATCAACTTCAGTTTATCGTCATGTACTTTTCCGGAACTGCGGAAGTTGGCTGAAATCGTACCAATCTTCAAGAAAGGCTGCCCTGACGATCCCAAGTGTCGATCCGGTCGATCCGGTCCGGCCCATCTCGATCTTGAGTAACGTGTCAAAATTGTGCCAGAAGATAGTAGTCAACCAGCTCACTGCGTATCTCCACCGAAATTGTCTTCCAACTCGCAACATGCCTATCGACCACTTCACTCTACTGAAACTGCCCTTGCTGATGTAGTAGCTTATGTCACAAATTGCATCGAAAGGCGCCGCGTTTGTCTGCTCGCATCAGTAGATTTGTCTAGTGCCTTCGATTGCACCATAGCCGACTCTTGACTCATAGCTGACTCTTGACCAAACTAGAGTGGTACGGCATCGACAGCTCTTGGTTTAGATCTTACCTTTCAAATCGCAGACAGGTAGTTCGGCCCGGAAGACTTGTATGCAACGTATCCTGTGGTGTTCCACAAGGAAGTTTGTGCGGTCCAATTCTGTTTTTGTCGTACACAAATTATCTTCTCTCGCACATAGGTGATGTCTTTAAAGTCGTTGCTTACGCTGACGACACACAGGCGATGTTGTCATCGAAATTGGAGGATATAATGTATGCAAAACGCCGTCTCGAATCGTGCTTGGAAACTATGAGCTCGTGGTACCGTGTAAATCTTCTCAAGCTCAACCCATCTAAAACGCAATTTGTGATATTTGGTTCTCGCCAGATGATCGCGCGGCTGCCTAGCATCAGCCTCTCTGTTCTTGGATCGGATATTTCACGTGTCTCATCTATAAAGAACCTGGGTGTGACCATGGACGAATCGTTAAGATGGAGTGAACAAATTGGCGATATTGCTAAGAAATGTAACCGCATTATCTTTCCTCTAGCCAAGCATGTACGTTCTCTTACTGAAGAAACGCTGTCGAAGTTAGTGCTTGCACTGGTTTTCCCCCATGTAATGTACTGTTGCTCAATCTGGTCTGCTGCATGTGACACCGAGCACGTGCGAATCCAAAAAGTCATAATGAGGGCGGCTAGGATCATAACTAGGACCTCTCGCTATGGTCATATATCGCATGTTATTGAGCGGTTAGGCTGGCCTAGCTTTCAACGCTTTGCCGACATTAGGGATTGCTCACTGGTTCATCTTGCAGTGCATCACTCGGGAGCACCTGAAACCCTGCGTGATCTGACGTTAGGCGTCATAAGCGGACATAATACCGGTGGCGCCGCTCTGGTGGTGGGTTTGTGAAGGAACACCACCAGAGTGAGCTTGCTTTTATTAATGCTATATTCTGGTTTCTAGACGAGCTGCAAGTAATTTCCAATGGTTCAATTTAAACAACATTGAAACAAGCTCTCTTATGACGTGTAGTTCGTATTATTATCAAATCATTTCACCCTGTCACTTTGCCCTTAAAGTGAAATGGGAGCAATTGGCCACTCAACATCTTGTGATAAACACGTGTCATACATGTTCTGTGTGATATCCTGACAATTTCCAATGTTCTTAACTAAACGAAAATCGAACGTGCTACATTTTTATATCATCTGGAATAACTTCCATGAAGGTTTAACCCTGTCACTTTTGCACTCAATTCCAGAATTTGTGTCCCAAATTATCACATTGCATCACTTTATATTGTATATCAGATGTTCTACATTACCGAATTAATTTTCAATGGTCTTAAATAAACAGGCATAAAATTCGCCGCCTTATGATGCCATACTCGACTACTTTTATAGTTTACTAACCCTGCCATTTTTGCACTCAATTCCAGGATTTGCATATCGAATTATCGCATTATATTATTTTAAATTGTCTATTAGATGTTCTACATTACCGACTTAATTTACAATGGTCTTAAATAAACCGGCATAAAATCTGCTGCCTTCTGATGCCATACTCGACTACTTTTATACATATTTAAGCCTGTTATTTTTGCACTCAATTCCAGGATTTGTGTCCCAAATTATCAGATTGTATTACTTTTAATTGTATATCAGATGTTCTACATTAGCGAATTAATTTCCAATGGTCTCAAATCAACCTGCATAAAATCAGCTGCCTTCCGATACCGTACTCGACTACTTTTATAGATATCTAACCCTGTCACTTTGTACCTTTTGACATGAAGCTTTGCCGGGCGGTTGGGGACTGGCCGGAGGCGGCCGGTGGCCGGCCGTCTATGGTGGAAAATAGTTCAAAAACGAAATACGGAAAGTAACAATATGCGCAATAGGTCACTGCAAGTGGCAATAAAATTGACGTCTGAAGGCAAGCTAACTTTCATAAATGTACTTCGCATCATATTTTATGGAGACAGAGTCTCATAAATTGTAACTATATTCTTCGCGCACACACTGGTGAGTATCCGGAACCGCTTGTCGGGGCCGTATGTTTCAGAGTTCTTGAATGGGACTGTTTTCTTTCTTTACTGGAGATCCCCTCGATGTCCGCAGTAACATTGCGTCTGACGCCTAACGTTGTGACATTGAGAAGTGATGTCAGCTCTCGATCTACGCGATCAACACCGTTTTCAGTAGAGCGCCCACGCCTGAAAACTTCTTTTGCGCAACGCTCTATCATGTACCGTGCTGCAGTTCTTTGGAACAGTCTCCCCGAGGAAGTTAGGGCGATAATATGCGACGGGCTTTTAAGTTTAAGCTGAAGGAGGCGCTGAAAAGAGCTGTACGTGGGAATGTTTGAGTATTCTGTATTGTATGCATGTGTTTTTAATGTTTTAGTAGCCTCCTGTCCCACAATTTTTTTTTAGCGTTTTTGACATTTGATACTGAGTGTCTCTTGGTACCAATACAAGGATTGATGGCGCGAGTATTGGTAGAGTACGGTGGAGATGTGAAGTAAACTGATAAGGGTGATAATGGCATGCAGTTGTCAGCTGATATTAGAGGTTTTGAGCATTATAGGCTCTGAGCATTATAGATGCTGTGCATTATAGGCTTTGAGCTTTAGCGGTTTTGAAGCACTAGCTGTTTCCAGAGTTATGCTTTCTGAATATTAGTTGCAACGAAGCATTATAGGAATTGAGCATTATAGGTTTCGAAGCATTATAGGTTTTGAGCATTATATGTTTTGAATGTTCCCACAGGACGTAGTATTAGAGGCTTTCAAGCATTATAGGATTTGGGTATTATATGTTCTGAACAACTATATGTTCCAAGCATTATGTGGTTTGAGGCATTATAGGTTTTGAGTATTATAGGTATTGAAAATTCCCCCAAGACGACTATTTAGAGGCTCTGAAGCACTATAGGTTTTTAGTATTATAGGTTCTGAAGCATTATCGGTTTTGGGCATTAGAGGTTCTGATATAGACCCAAATGCACCTACTAGACTTGCTCGAGGATGTGTTGGGAGAAGCCGAAGACTCATCTGCCAACACGGCGCGGGGAGAGGGTCCACGTCGACATTGAGAAGAGGGGAGGGGGTTGAAAGAGTCAAATTTCAGAGATCAATAGTGTTTTTCCATTCGGAGGTGGGCAGAAAGATATATACCGAAAGGATTCCACTTGGGTTTATTTATAAGGTAATGCTCCGTTTTTTTTCTTGGTGGTTAGGCAAAGTAAGTTTGATATGTCATAGATACCTAGGTAGCTAATCTAGGTACGCTGTATGTCATGTTGGCTAACCCATTGCTTTATTTTACGCTGGCCGTAACGATCGCACAATGGGTCCGTACTACCGGCTGTAACGACAGCACGCACTGTCTGCACCAGCTCACGTAGCGAGCGTACGTATGAACGGTCTATACCTACCGTTCGGCAGTGGAACGGGAATACTTTCTGTACGTACGGGCGGTGCCGGCTGGGGGGAGTGGAGGCCGATTGGGACCTCATTTGACCCTGAAGACATTGACCTGGGGTCATGAAATGTATACTGCAGCGAGTTCACTACAGCCATAATTCCTCCAAATTGTGTGCTAGTTTCGTATCTTAGGTTGATGGGCGCTGTATGACCAACGCAGTCGATGCGCCCTTAAGCCCAAATAACCAACCGTATCTTAGGTTGCCGATCCCCCCCCAGTGAACGTTATGTGAGAGGCATGTTGACCGGGGATCTTCTCCACTTCCTGTGGTAGCATTGCTTGCACTCAAAATGTAATGGAATGTGGTGCATATGGAACTGGGCTGTTGAAATAAACAACTCGAACTGGATATGGATGCAATGTTTCATAGGGTCACAAGCCTGGTAATCTTTACCTTTTGGCCGACACATACTGCCAAGGTTTGTGATTTGGAAAGAGGTGTCTCATACAATGTCGCATATATTTCATGACATCATGGCCAAAAAATTTGCTTTGGAGGATTCTGGTTTTCTGGTTAGGTTAGGTTAGGTTAGGTTAGATTATATTATATTATGCTATGATACATTTTGTATATTATGCTACATTATCTTAGTCTAGGTAAGGTGGTAATCTTTACTGACACCGACTCCTGTGACGTCACTTCCCTGACTCCTGTGATGTCACTGTTCCCCACTATACATCTCTTTACAAATCACTAACCTTGGCAGTATGTGTTGGCCGAAAGGTAAAGATTACCCACAAGCCCTCCCTGTGAGGTAGGTGTATGACCACTTAGGTTCGAAGATACCAAAACTTGAACGCTGGCCATAACGATTGCACGATGGGTCCGTACTACCGGACGTAACGACAGCATGCACGGTCTGTACCAGCGTACATACCGAGCGTACGTATGAACGTTCTCTACGTACCGTTCGGCAGTGGAACGTGCATACTTTCTGTACATAAGGGCAGTGCCGGCTGGGGGAGTGGAGGCCGATTGGGACCTCATTTGACCCTGAAGACATTGACCTGGGGTCATGAAATGTATACTGCAGCGAGTTCACTACAGCCATAATTCCTCCAAATTGTGTGCTAGTTTCGTATCTTAGGTTGATGGGCGCTGTATGACCAACGCAGTTGATGCGCCCTTAAGCCCAAATAACCAACCGTATCTTAGGTTGCCGATCCCCCCCCAGTGAACGTTATGTGAGAGGCATGTTGACCGGGGATCTTCTCCACTTCCTGTGGTAGCATTGCTTGCACTCAAAATGTAATGGAATGTGGTGCATATGGAACTGGGCTGTTGAAATAAACAACTCGAACTGGATATGGATGCAATGTTTCATAGGGTCACAAGCCTGGTAATCTTTACCTTTTGGCCGACACATACTGCCAAGGTTTGTGATTTGGAAAGAGGTGTCTCATACAATGTCGCATATATTTCATGACATCATGGCCAAAAAATTTGCTTTGGAGGATTCTGGTTTTCTGGTTAGGTTAGGTTAGGTTAGGTTAGATTATATTATATTATGCTATGATACATTTTGTATATTATGCTACATTATCTTAGTCTAGGTAAGGTGGTAATCTTTACTGACACCGACTCCTGTGACGTCACTTCCCTGACTCCTGTGATGTCACTGTTCCCCACTATACATCTCTTTACAAATCACTAACCTTGGCAGTATGTGTTGGCCGAAAGGTAAAGATTACCCACAAGCCCTCCCTGTGAGGTAGGTGTATGACCACTTAGGTTCGAAGATACCAAAACTTGAACGCTGGCCATAACGATTGCACGATGGGTCCGTACTACCGGACTGTAACGACAGCATGCACGGTCTGTACCAGCGTCACGTAGCGAGCGTACGTATGAACGTTCTCTACGTACCGTTCGGCAGTGGAACGTGCATACTTTCTGTACATAAGGGCAGTGCCGGCTGGGGGTGGAGTGGAGGTCGATTATGACCTCATTTGACCCTGAAGACCAACCAATACAAAATTGACCTGGGGTCATGAAATGTATACTGCAGCGAGTTCACTACAGCTGTAATTCCTCCAAATTTTGTGCTTCTAGTTTCAGATCTTAGGTGCCTGAACTCCCCCCCCCCCAGTGAACGTTATGAGAGGCATGTTGACCGGGTATCTTCTGCACTTCCTACGGTAGCATTGCTTGCACTCGAAATGTAATGGAATGTGGTGCGTACAGAACAGGCTGTTGAAATAAACAACTTGAACTGGATATGGACATGAATGATCAGACAAAACTATACGATGGCAATTCCGAATGGTCCAATTGGACATTCATTGCACGAGTGGGCTTTAATTAAGTATTTCCCTCTACTTTCATGGGCAAATATTATTACATCAAGCAACTCATGATAGTTTAAAGTGCAACATTAACCAACGGCCCTGACCACTAACAATTGTGATCGGGTTAAAAAAGCGACGGCACCGAGATTCGAACCCACCACCACCCGTACGGAAAGCAGACGCCCCAACCAACTACGCCAACCATCAACACGGTGCGGGCCGCATACGCGATGTGGAGCATGCTGACTGAGGAGAAGTTTATTTCCTCGACGATCTCCGATGAAGTGTCGCATGTTCTTTGCACACCACCAAACTTGAATGCCTGCAGAAAGTGAGAAGTCTTACCCCTGGGCAGCGTGAAGCTGTCATGGAACCATCTCAGTGGCTCCAGTTCATCAGAATCCCTTTCAATTGTTTCTGTGACAAGGGTGGATATAAGGGGCGCTGGGGGCATGTGTCCCCAGTACCCCCTCAGGTTTTCGGCCAGAGTTGCGCATTGAAAGAAGTCTGACCTTCAGGGTGCCTGAATGCCCCCTCAAATTTTTCAGCCAGAAGCACCCTTCCAGAGACAAAGTTCCACAATGACAATTCCAAATAGTCCAATTTGACATTCAGTGCATGAGTAGGCTTTAATTGAGTATTTCCCTCTTTACTTTCATGTACAAATATTACATCAAGCAACTCATAATAGTGTACAGTAATCTAAAATGCAATGTTAACCAACAGCCCTGACTGCTAACGACTGTGTGATTAGGTGAAAAATGTATTGGTGCTGAGATTCGAACCCACCACAATCCTTATGGAAAGCGGATGCCCTAACCAACTGCGCTAATCGTCCATGTGGCACGGGTCGAATACGCTATGTAGAGCATGCCGACAGATGTTTATTTCCTTGATAATCTGATTAAGTTTTGCATGTTCTTTACACACCACCTTTATTTTATACCTATTTTGATTTCTTCTCTGGATTGGTACCTACCTAGGTATAATTGGTATCACAAATAGCTTGGCAGTCATGTTGTGCATCCTGCAATCTGAATATCTTGCATAGGCATAGGTGTGGTGGGAAACAGTATCAGTATACCACCTCAGCATATATAGCCCTATTCACTAGATCTAGCATACTATTAGTGGATCCAATGACTGACACACCCAAGTCAATACCATTTTCCCATTCCAAAGTACCTATCTACCCCAATTTATCCTGCACATTCACTTGTTTTTGTATAACACACTCATCCACACACATGTCCTGTCAATAATCTAATTCAATACATGCCTGCTTAAAGGGGCCTGCACAGTGTACACCTACTAGCATAGATCAATATCTCACCTAGTCTACCACCAATTATAACTCAACAGCTAAGCAGTTGAGGCACCCCTAAGCCCAAATAATCAATCAAAACCCAACAGCTAAAGAAAACAGAACTTCAACCTCGCAGAATTCATGTTTCAAACATAAAAAATATCCCACTGAGTGTTGTCCCATCTACTCTTTGGCATTGTTGCTCAACCACTTTGCCAATATTAAACTAACCTGACTCAGTTCATGTCTGAATTGAATGGAAATAAAATGAATGATTTTGGAGATGATACCTTGCAGCTAGGTTTAGGTACCTAACCATGTTCTTTTGATTCCTGAGGTGAATGGCAGCATTCTTCTTCATTGCAAATGGGTTTTATGACTGCACCCTACCTGGAAGTTAAACTAACTTGCCATCAAATATACCCTTAGGCAATGAACAGTAAGTCTTCTGCAAATAATGATCTATTTATAAAAGGTTAAATGGGAATACGCTGTATGGAATTGACTTGTTGGGTTTTTTTTTTATTTCTGTCTCCCACAATTTCTGTAGGAAATCAAATGCAGGCAAGATATTCACTATTTAAAATCATGCCATTTTCTGTTCACACTGCAGAAATGCTGGGGACTTGTAGGATAAATTCATGCATTGTTTTGATGATTTTTAATATGTTTTCTTAACCCACTCCACAGTGATAAATTATTCCCGAAATGGGGTGGAATATACCACTTGCTGAACACTTAATCGATATCCTCCCCAAAGAGTATCGACATCGTGCTTCTTGGTGGGTGTTTGTGAATCATGAAATCCTTGTTTCTGACTGCATTCCTTTTACAAGTATCATGCTTATGCTCACCATAACGGATCCGGGATCGTGATAACGAACATTCCGTGGCACAATTCCAGGTGAAGGGTGTGATGATGTGCTATGTTATACAATGCCGGTTTTTAGCATGTATGTTTGTATCGTTATCTTGGATATCAGTGTCACCAAATTAGGTTCCTCTCGAAACACACAAAGCAGGAACAGTAATATGTATGCAATTTCCTCAAAACTGGGGTTGCAGGACTTAACAAATTTTGTAATATCATTATTTCCATGATGATTTCGACATCCTGCTGTACTCATTTCGACATCTCACACCTAACGAGAAATCATTATTTTAACACTGCCACTCCACCTAGTTGGGGATCTATTTCTGACCCCCCTTCATGCATTTTTTTCTGTCAATAGTGAAAAGTGTGAGTGGCAGCATACCAAAATTTGGCATACATTTTTCACATCAACTTGACATGTGTGAAACTTTTGATGCCAGGTCATCCATGGTTGCTGAGTTATTCAAAGTCAAGTAAGGTCACCTCCAAAATAATGCAACACTTTTTAACTGGAAGAGATATTTGAAGGAATCTTTCAGCATTTACTTATCCTTAGAGATGCAACAAAGCACATGAGAGGAATTTTTGCATTTTTCATGCCTTATTTGTTTTGCATATTTGGCTATTAGGGTTAAAATTGAATATTATGGCTTCAAATAAACACTTTCATGAGACTAAGCTTACTTAAAGCAACATTTCTCAGTGCACTCTGCCAATTATAAAAATACAAATTATAATATTTAACAATCAAAATTATGCAAAACAAAAAGAAATGGAGGGATGGGCAAGCAATTTGGGACCATGGTCCATATTGTCTTCCTTTTTTTTAATCCAAGCAAGTTCTGTTTGTTCAGTCTTCCCCAAAATGAACTCCCCAGAACCATGATGTAAATTGTGACATCATCAACCCCCTAATTATATCACTTCGAAGGGATGCAATTATTGGGGTGGTTTCGTGCTCTACTTGTTGAGCACTTTCCTATGACACCCCTTTGCTTTTGTGCAACTTAGTTTCGATATTAGAGTGTGAGAGGGGGGGGGGGGGCAGACTGAGGGTCTGACTGGAATCACAGTTCATGAAACTTTGTTTGTCAAACTATGCATTTAAAATGTTAGTCATTTGTTTACTATTTTGATGGTGTGATGTTGAAATATGCAATTTAGCTATACATTGAATGTTTTTATCTGCATTATGCAGCAGTGTAGGATCATGTCATTGCTGGTCTCATTCTAAGCTCTGTTCTGGTCAGAAGATATTGTGGTGTCATGATAAATTTATATTAGAATAACACTGACATTTTAAATTTCTTTTGTGTTTACTGTGCTGTTAGAAATGCTGAGAATAATACAATAAATGTGTCTAGTGGTGCATTAACCATTACCTATGTTTTATATATGAAGGCTTTAGTCTATCCAGCATCAATAGATTTCAGATTTTCCAACCTCTAGACTTTAGATGATCCAACAATCATAGATTTAGGTCATCCAACACCTGTAGGTTTTGGGTCATCTTACATCAGAAGCCTTAAGTGATCAAACATCAGTAGGTTCGGCTGTTTTTTTTTGGGGTCATAATTTCACATTATCCTTCATTATATATTCCCCACCCCCCAAAAAAAACTCCTTCCATCACATGTTTCCAATATTGTGATGGAGAGGGAGAGTAAGAGTGCAGGTGTGAGTGCAAGTGCAAGTGAGAGAGTATGAGTGTGAGAGAGAGATATATAATGTGAGAGAGATAGACAGAGTGTTTGTGAGAGAGATAGATAGAGTGTGAGTATGTGAGAGAGATAGTGTGAGTGAGAGAGATAGAGATAGAGTGAGATAGATATAGATAGAGTGAGAGAGTTAGAATGAGAGAGAGATAGAGTGAGATAGATATAGAGTGTGAGAGAGAGAGTGAAAGAGAGAGATAGATAGTGTGTGAGAACGAGCTAGAGCGAGATAGAGTAAGAGAGCAAGATAGAGCGAGAGAGAGCGAGAGAGAGCGAGAGAGCGAGAGAGCGAGAGAGCGAGAGAGCGAGAGAGAGAGAGAGCGAGAGAGAGAGAGAGAGAGAGAGAGAGAGAGAGAGAGAGAGAGAGAGAGAGAGAGAGAGAGAGAGAGACAGAGACAGAGACAGAGACAGAGACAGAGACAGAGACAGAGACAGAGACAGAGACAGAGACAGAGACAGAGACAGAGACAGAGACAGAGACAGAGACAGAGACAGAGACAGAGACAGAGACAGAGACAGAGACAGAGACAGAGACAGAGACAGAGACAGAGACAGAGACAGAGACAGAGAGAGGGGGGAAGATGAGGAGTGCTTCAACTTAAATTCCCTATTTCTAGAAGATTTGTAATTTACAAAATGAATTAACATCAAGTTCATTCAAACCATGTGAGAAAGCACCAGCACACGTATTTTGATGACAAATTTGCCTAGGGGTTTCTTCTATATATTTTGCAAGAATTTATTGAGCACCAATAAACCAAAATAATCAAAACACACTGCAGACAGGCTGCTGAGAGGATTGTTATAAAGTATGTAGGTGCAGCTGGTGATGCAATCAATTATGCATATGTGTAGGCCACCATGAGGATTATCTATAAATGAGGGCAATACAGTCAATTACCAATCGGTGTATGCCAAGCAATTATACATCTCTAAGGGTGGACCAACACAATCCTTCAACCATATAAGTATACAAGCAATATAATATAGGTAATGTTTATATTAGGGTATTTTGGTTTACCTTATTATAACTGAGAAGGCCAGTATTTATCGATTATTTTATATCAGACCAACCGAAGACAATTTTATTGTGGCTCGTTAGTACCATAGTGCTAATGATGCATAGTAGCATACATATATGTCTCCTAAAACAATGAGCTTACACCATTGCATGTCCTGTCTGCCTTATTTTCTGCCACTTCCTGGAAGAAAAACAACTTGCCATGAAATGTAAAGCCTCTGAAGTTGTGCCAATCTTCAAGAAGGGCTCTCACCGAACTGCTTAGCTATGGGCCCATTAGCTTGACATCTGTTCCATGCAATGTCATGGAAAGAATCATCACAGGACATGTGAGCGGCTTTATCACTGAACATTGTCTCCTGTCCTCTGCATAGTTTGGCTTGTGCTCCAGGTGATACACTATCAACCAGCTGCTTCTTGTGCTTGGTGAAGTGACTAAGCTTGTTGATGATGGCTTCATTGTTGACCTAATCATATTTAACTTCTCTGAAGCTTTTGATGGTGTGTGTCATGACTCATTTTTAGAAAGCAATACTGAACTATTTTGGCATATCAATCCTTTTCATGGGTGGATTACTTCTTTTCTGAAGTTCTAGTTAGTGGTGTTGTGTTAGTGAAGTTCAAAAGCCGTAGTTAGTGGTGTTCCCCAGGGTTCCATATTAGGCCAAATTTTGTTCATCTATAGAAATGCTGAAACATATTGACCAGGGAAGCAAGGTGGCCCCAGTGCTCTGAATTTACTGACCAGCTTTCTATTGCAGTGCTGATCCAAATTCAACATGTCTGGGGAAACGCAAGTCAGACGCAGGAAGGATAAGAGGAAGAAGAAGGGTAAGTGTAGTTGATGCATGCGTGTGCGATTTTTTAGGATGACATTTGTTATATGTGTTGGCCATGGTAATATGTACTGTATCCTCCAAAATCCTTGTATAATATAGATGAGTTTATCATTCATGGCCCTAGGAATGTGTTTGTGTAGGCTCACTGGGCTTGGAGGTCACCAGAATTAATATACAACCTAGAGGAAACTTCTTGGGGGCATTCTCTGAACACCAAATGGTTGGTAGCCGACTGACAGGACAGGAGGCCGTAGAGGAGGTAACTGTTACTGTGTGGCAGGTCGCGGAGAGGCCCAGTCGGGGCCGGAGGATGGCCAATGGCGAGAGTCGGTCAGGCCTTCCCATGCGGATGACGAGTTCTATGTGGAGCCAGGTATAGCATGGTTTAGTCATAGGTTCCACCCACTTGATGCACCCAGACACGCACGATCACACGGTTTTCCCATGCGTTTTTATACACACTCACCACTAACTCGCGAGAGGTGGGTTGGTTGGTTGCGGTGCTGGTTAAGTGCATGCTTGTGAGCGTATCCCAGGATGTACCAGCATGCAGTGCTGTGAGTAGTTTTAGAAGGGTACTCTGTCAGAGGGCACACGTGCATGTGTGACAGCACATTTCAGTTCGTGGTGCATAGGTTTTATGTACTGCGAACTGCCCTCTATTAGGGTCGGTACTGCAACACCCAAGTCGTGCAGCAAGATACATATTCAGTTTGTGGTCTTAGAGTCGTAATGTCTTGGAAAAAAGTTCACGGTAGCTGATATTTCGCAAGTCCCATGCTTGTTGGTCCTATCACGCGCAGAATGCCGTGGCCATATACGTCGCTGTTTGTTATGCGGTTCAGTCGCGGGCGAACAGCAGGGACAGCTGAGGCTCGAACCCACAATCTTTCGGCTTGGATTGTGACACAATATTTTCACAATCCTACCTCTGGACTACTTACTCCCATTTTGCATTCCCAACAATTGTAGTTATTGCACATTATTGCAGCCAGTGGTGCTTGTTGACTGGTTAACCCGTGCCGTCTTTCCGGTCAGATCCTAATACCTCATCTCGGGGGTGGGGTGGGATAAAATGTTATGCCCCACTCTAACTTCTAAACAAAGCATTGCACGAAAATCAAAGTGGTGTCATAGGAAAGCATTCGATGAGTATGGCTCGAAACCACCCCAAGATTCCCCTTTGTTATTTTGGTTTTTGGGCGGATCGACCGTGTTGATCATATAGCCCAAAATCCCACACCCCAAAAAAACGTGACGTCACTAGGGGGTCGATTTGATCATGACTGACATATTTTTGGCTCTGTTGAGTTCATTTTGGGGGAGATTTTTAAAACAAAAATATTTGTGACAGGAAGGGAAGGCGAAATCGACCATGGCCTCAAATTCCCCCGAAAATCAACATTTTATTTATTTAAATTTTACAACTTCAGTTTTGAGTTTTTACTTTTTATTTTCCTAATGTGTAGGGTGGACCAATAAATGTTGATTGAAGTCAACTTTTCCTCAACAAAAGTGCTTCCTTTGGCTTCCTCCGAGATGGGGTGGGTTAATAGGGATGTGCTGTGTAAAACCTGAACAAAAACTGTTTCATGAACATCGACTTCCCCTCCAATTTCTATATCTCTCCCTTTCTCCCTCTCCCTGTCTCCCTCTCTCCATCTCTCCATCTCTCCATCTCTCCAGCTTTCCCTCTCTCCATCTCTCCATCTCTCCATCTCTCCATCTTTCCCTCTCTCCATCTCTCACTCTCACTCACTCACTCTTCCTCTCTCCCTCTCTCCCACTCTCCCACTCTCCCACTCTCCCACTCTCCCCGTCTTCCCTTCTCCCATTTTCCCCTTCTCCCTCTCACCCACATAAAACATCACCCTCATTCTTCCCAATACTGTTCTTACTTACGTGGTCCTTGGTCTTAGAGATTCTTGCCCTTGGTCTCTTGGGAGTTTCGCGCCGTATATCGAGCGTATGGAGGTGCTGTAGGTCAGTTTGTCCAAATTCGAAAATTTAAGTAGAAAACGATGCTCAACCGGTATCATATCTCTACCTTCGGTTACAAACTTAGCTTCCTAAGGACATCTTGATTTACTCATGTCAATTTCAGTGCAATAATTTATCAAATATAAACGCAAGTACTAATATTGTCTTCAGTTTCAGGTCTGGGTAGTGTTGCTGAGCAAAGTGCATCTGCGAAACTTAGGTGCAATTTTCTACAAGTCGTATGTGTTATGTTTCATACTTTAGTTGCATTTTCTTTCTTGACAAAAGTGCTGATTTTTCATCTGATACTCAATCGAAAATGAATTTGGACACACTGTTTTAGGTTGGAATGGTTTTGTGTCTGCAGGGGCGATCGATAGGAAAGTAGTATCCATAGTTCTAAGTAAACCAGCCTTCCAAGTAATCACCATGCCGTTTCGTCTGCCCACGTACTTAACATCGTGCCTATTTATTTCGTGAATTGAGCTACTGAATTCCGGGATTGGACGGGTCAGAATGGATCAAAGCTACCTACCGTTCGACGTTGATCGGACTCTATGATAGCCATCGCCTTGTTCTGCTTGTTCTCCTTGTCGCTTCTGATATGCCGCGTCGCCTAAAAAACGCAACTGAAACCTCTATAAAACGCACCTCTACAAAAGTCGCGTGCTGGAAGTAATGTGCTGGCGATGTCTTACCTAGCTGAGATGGCGGAAGTGGGGAGGAAGCGACACGCACAACCATCCCCTGAACGTTATAAATTGTTGCATTAGTTCCATGATGACAACAATAGAAGCATACTAAGTGTGACATCATAGCGTCATCAGAATATTTGGTGACAGATTTGCTGTTCGGTCACCACTGCGTAGTCACCGGTTCGGGTCGGTCGTGTCCCTTTGTTCCTTAAGGCTGGCCAGTGGGCAGCCGCTGGCCGGACCCCGCCAACGCTATCCGTTCCGCCACCGTGGCGAAGGCGATGGCGTGCCGTGTCGTGCCGTGTCGTGCCGAGAGGAACTTTCTCCGGCCGTTTTTCGGATCCGGTTTCGAGTAACCATTCTGTGGCCTTTCACCGGCCGGGCCGTCCGGCGGCGGCGGCGCGCGTCCTCCGCCCGTGGTCACGCCACGTGGCCGGACCGCGCCTATCACTTCCAGCGGCGCGCCCATCGGCCGCCGCTGACGCTATCACCTGTCCAGCGGCGGCGCCACGTCCTGCTATACCTGTCCAGCGGCGGCGACGCCACGTGGCCGGACCGCCGGCGCTATCACCTGTCTGTCCAGCGGCGGTGCGCATCCTCCACCCGCGGCCACGCCACGTGGCCGGACCGCTGACGCTATCACCTGTCCAGCGGCGGTGCGCATCCTCCTCCCGCGGCCACGCCACGTGGCCGGACCGCTGACGCTATCACCTGTCCAGCGGCGGCCACGCCACGTGGCCGGACCGCTGCGTATCACCGTCAGCGGCGGCCACCGGCCACGTCACGGCCGGACCGCCGGCGCTATCACCTGTCTGCCAGCGGCGGTGCGCATCCTCCTCCCGCGGCCACGTCACGTGGCCGGACCGCTGGCGCCATCAGCCACGGTCTGGCGCGCGACCTGACCGGTACCGGCGGCGACGGCCACGTGGGCCGGACCGCGCGCCATCAGCCGTCTGACCGGTCTGGCGCCAACCTACCGACCGGCGGCCGGCCACGTCACGTGGCCGGACCGCTGACGCCATCAGCCGTCACCGGTCTGGCGCGCAACCTGTACCGGTGACCGGCGGCGACCGCCACGTCACGTGGCCGGACCGCTGGCGTCATCAGCCGTCTGACCGGTCTGGCGCGCAGACCTGTACCGGTGACCGGCGGCGGCGGTGCGCATCCTCCGCCCGTGGCCACGTCACGTGGCCGGACCGCTGGCGTCATCAGCCGTCTGACCGGTCTGGCGCGCAGACCTGTACCGGTGACCGGCGGCCGGACCCAGCCGTCGATCGGTCTGGCCAGTCACGGGCGGACCGCTGGCGCCATCAGCCGTCTGACCGGTCTGGCGCGCAGACCTGTACCGGTGACCGGCGGCCGACCCCGGCCCAGACGCCAGCTGACGACTATTTGCGGATATATGTCGTCGGCCGCTGTGCCACCGGCTGACGTCACTTGGCCCCGCTGTTTGTTTTTGTATCGCCAACCTGGGGCGAACTCAATCCTGTCGCTTTCTCCATCTAAATGCCTTGTTTATTTTTCCTGTTTCTCGCGCTTCAAAACAAGTGCGTGGGAACAATTCCTGATGCCACCAATAACGTTATAAAACACTAGCAATGCAAGGTCAGGCTCTCAAGCAGAAGCTATGTTAAGTACACTTCAATCTTATCCAGCGCTCACTTTACGGCCGGATCCATCAAGATGCAGCGGCTGCCACGATGTCGGCGGGGTTCGTTGCCAACCCTGGTGTCTATATTAGGTTCAGGGTGTCGAGTGATTCACACACGGGGCTGCAGTGGGATGTCGCGGCGTGGCCTGCTCTGGCCCCGATGTCCGCTGGAATGGGGTGGGCGTTGGCGCTGCAGACCACAACCGCTTATTTGTCGCAGGAGGTCTGGCGGTCAGTGAGGCCGCCGGATGTGAGCCAAGGTCACGAAATTTCCTCTGAGCTTGCAGAAAGTTGCACACCGTTTTTCATCGGCGGGATATATTGCAGAATGCAAGCTATATTGCAGGATGCAATTGCATGCAGTTTATTGACTGGTTCGCGTCAGTCAATGTGTTAATTTTCTTTGTGCATTCTCTGCGAGTGGTTTGATATTACTTTGTAAGCGGTGACGTGTACGACAATACACAGTGTTACACCAACCTCGTCGCACCATCAACATCTGCGTATTGGCTGATTTCAACACTTGGCAGATGACACATGGAGATAACATTCTCGGTGTGTGATTGTGTCATCCTCCTGGGACCACTAACGGCTGCCTGCTGTGGACTCTGTAGGCATCACTGTCAGATGGCCACCACCCTCCCGGGACAACTAACGGCCGCCCGCTGTGGACCCTGTAGGCGTCACTGTCAGATGGCCACCACCCTCCCGGGACAACTAACGGCTGCCTGCTGTGGACTCTGTAGGCGTCACTGTCAGATGGCCACCACCCTCCCGGGACAACTAACGGCTGCCCGCTGTGGACCCTGTAGGCGTCACTGTCAGATGACCACCACCCTCCCGGGACAACTAACGGCCGCCCGCTGTGGACCCTGTAGGCGTCACTGTCAGATGACCACCACCCTCCCGGGACAACTAACGGCTGCCTGCTGTGGACTCTGTAGGCGTCACTGTCAGATGACCACCACCCTCCCGGGACAACTAACGGCTGCCTGCTGTGGACTCTGTAGGCGTCACTGTCAGATGACCACCACCCTCCCGGGACAACTAACGGCCGCCCGCTGTGGACTCTGTAGGCGTCACTGTCTGATGGCCACCACCCTCCCGGGACAACTAACGGCTGCCCGCTGTGGACTCTGTAGGCGTCACTGTCAGATGGCCACCACCCTCCCGGGACAACTGACGGCTGCCCGCTGTGGACCCTGTAGGCGTCACTGTCAGATGACCACCACCCTCCCGGGACAACTAACGGCCGCCCGCTGTGGACCCTGTAGGCGTCACTGTCTGATGGCCACCACCCTCCCGGGACAACTAACGGCTGCCTGCTGTGGACTCTGTAGGCGTCACTGTCAGATGACCACCACCCTCCCGGGACAACTAACGGCCGCCTGCTGTGGACTCTGTAGGCTTTCACGTCACTGTCTGATGATCATCTATCCGGAGCATGGCTGTATTTATATTTTGGTATCAGGGATTTAGGGCGGCTACTTTAATGGCCACCAAATTTGGGGAGGACAGTTTTATATATGACGTCAGGGACGTCGTTTGGCACTTCTAAACCTTAGGATACCGAATTGTAATGTCTAATTGGGAAACCATATGGCTAGTAATAGCAAGAACGAAACAAAATCCAGGAATGCGAGACATAGCCCCAGTTCAGTTAAGACTGCACAGTATTTTGTTACCGGAATTAATGCCCAGGTTTAAGAACCAACATATTTGGGTGTTCTTTTACCAAATGGTAAGCAATTTACACGATTTCATTATCGAGCATTCACTTCAACTTCTATTCAACATGCCGGCGAGAAAAAAAGACAATTTCTGGTCAGGATAATTTTCTGGATTGAAAGAAATCCAACCCTGCTCCATACTCCGGACGATGACGTCACAGTTCGATATTTCCGTCTACAGACTGGGCAATGCCGCCACAGTATGGTAGCCTGCGGTTGCAGACTACGATAGACGTCACCAGCTGACGGTCGTCGGTTGCAGACTCCGTGAGTGATGATGGCACCTGTGACGAGGACGTTAAGGAGCACACGGAGACGGGCAGCAGCTGCCTGACTGTGCTGGTCTTTCTGCTGCTGCTGGCCGGCATCTCTGTGCTCGGTGGACTGATCTACATCCAGAGCACCGGCGTCAAACATGGTGAGACCTGATCTACGTCCAGAGCACCGGCATCAAACATGGTGAGGCCTGATCTACATCCAGAGCACCGGCATCAAACATGGCGAGGGCTGATCTGCATCCGGGTTCCGGAGATCAAACATGGTTGAGCTGATCTACGTCCAAAGCACCGGCATCAACCATGGTGAGGGCTGATCTACATCCGGAGCACCGGCATCAGACATGGTGAGGGCTGATCTACATCCGGAGCACCGGCATCAACCATGGCATTCGAAAATGACCAGCAACCGCGAACACGTCTGACCACCGCAGAGTCGCTTTTGTGATTATTGTTATTGTGCTTGTTGTTTTGGCTTGTGTTTATTGTTCTTCTAGTCGCTTGCTCGCAATGCATTTTATCTCGCAGCCGGATCCATTTTATCGTAGAAGAACGTCATACCAATAATTTCGCTGGGCATATACTTTTATATCGTGTTATGAAACCATCCATTCTTAATTCGATTTCCGTTTAGTTGTTTTTCTGGCATTTATATGCCCTGCATCAATCGTGTTGTGATGTTTCCAAAGCTCCATTTGCGGAGTTTTATATATATCGTGCTATTATGTCATGCGCAACTTCATAAAAGCGTGGCCGAGGCCCAAGCGAAAAGGGATCAGATAGGCAACTCGAACTGACTTAGCTCAGTTGGATGCAATTCAGCCCAACTTAATTGAATTGAAATGGACTCAACTCAACCCAGCCGAACTCAATTCAGCTCAACTCAACTCAACCCAACCCAACCCAACCCAACCCAACCCAACCCAACCCAACCCAACCCAACCCAACCCAACCCAACCCAACCCAACCCAACCCAACCCAACCCAACCCAACCCAACCCAACCCAACCCAACCCAACCCAACCCAACCCAACCCAACCCAACCCAACCCAACCCAACCCAACCCAACCCAACCCAACCCAACCCAACCCAACCCAACCCAACCCAACCCAACCCAACCCAACCCAACCCAACCCAACCCAACCCAACCCAACCCAACCCAACCCAACTCAACCCAACCCAACCCAACCCAACCCAACCCAACCCAACCCAACCCAACCCAACCCAACCCAACCCAACCCAACCCAACCCAACCCAACCCAACACAACACAACACAACACAACACAACACAACACAACCCAACCCAACCCAACCCAACCCAACCCAAACTAACCTAACCTAACCTAACCTAACCTAACCTAACCTTACCCAACCAAACCTTACCCAACCAAACCTAACACAACCTAACACAACCTAACACAACCTAACACAACCCAACCCAACCCAACTCAAGACAACCCAAACCAAACCAAACCAAACCAAACCAAACCAAACCAAACCAAACCAAACCCAACCCAAACCAACCCAACCCAACCCAGCCTAACCTTTGATTCGTTTGACTGACCTCGATTGATCTCTGTCTCATGTCTAGGATGTGTATATGATCTTGGACACCATTTCGGCGATCATATACAATAATTGTACAGCATGCTTATATGTATGGAAATGCAAAGAATACTTGGAATAAAGGTAACATTTTTCGCCATTGGAGTAGCTTGACCTGAACCGTCGAAAATTATGAAAGTAAAAAGAGAAATTACTACCCTATACATTGTTCATACTGTTTTTTAGTTCTTCTCTAACTCTCTTTTTTATATGTTAACATTTAAATCATTTTGATTTTGCCCGTAAATCCATTTTGAACTCAGATGATCTCCGGTGGTCTATTCAGCTCAGAGTCTCACCTGTCGCTGCTCTTCGCCCGCGACCAATCGGCGTGAGAGATTGGCGACGCTATATGACTCAACGGTCGACGTGTCGTAAAACCAATAACCAACCAACTATTCAGCTCATGTGAAATATGTTGTGCATTTTTGTCGTATCAATGCAAGTGGTTTGTGATGGTGTTATTCTTATTATTTTCTTACCATGCACCCGGAGAATGCGTGAGAGCCGGGACCATGGGGGCGGCGGAAATCCCCCATCCTGGCGAGGGTGGGGAGAGCCAACTTTGCACGGGTTAGCAGAGTGGAATTCTATTTTGTAACCACGATAAGCATTCATCAATTTCTGGGAAGTATGCAAAATTTTAAAGCGATATCTTGAATAGTTCATGGGTTACTTTAGACAATCTCAGTGGATCAAGCTAACTTCTCCGCACTGCGAAGACAAAGACAAATCATAGCATTTGTGATGTAGCCCTTTTTGTGATGCAGTCCTAGTTTTCGTGCACTAGTCTGTAACAAGCTACTTTTTGCTGTCATTGTGTACTATAAATTTGTTGTCACTGGAAGAATAACTGAAGAACAAGAGAACACATGTTACGCCCTGACTTTAATACAAGAGTGATCAGTCTGTATCAGTTTATTGTTAAGCAGCATCATTCAATTATCCAGCAAGATAAAAAGGAACAAACAGTGTATGAATATCCTAATGTTTTGTATAACACGAATCCGGACGTGTCCGTCCTTCCAACCGTGTGCCACTCTACCGCTGTTCATCACCGTTGTGCTACAGTTGACGCTCCGATTCCGGCGGCTCCGGTACTGGAGACGGTGGTGGAGACGGTGGAGCGAGTGTCCGCCCCTGATGACACGGTACGGACCTTCTATATAGCTCTGTGGGGCGCGTCCGCGTGTCATCGTTAGAGACAGGGTCGGTGTGCACCGCGTAGTGAAAATGCAACTCGGACGTCGTCAGATAATTGGGATGGGATGGGTGTGCAGGTGACGGCAGAGGATCTTCGGTCACACCGTCCGTCTGTGGGGTGAAAAGTGGGGATGGTGTCCTGCCGGGAAGCGTCTTCTGTCCGTTCGCGGTTTGCGTGTGCCGTTTACGTATGCAGACGTCCAGTGTGTCTGTCTGCACTTGCAGGGCCCCCGTCCATCCATTCCCGAGTCTACCGACGCGCCGTACGGCGAACGTGGAAAGGTTCGACTGTCGCCACGCTACCTCGCCAATTTGGAAGCGCTGCGCGAGAACAACATGCGCGTGGACGCTGCGCTACAGGCGCTGGCCGCCCACCAGGCGCCGTCACCGTCTCCCGTGCCGCCACCTGTGGAGCAGGTCGAAAGCCCGCCCGCCGCCGCCGACGGCTCCGGGAGTGGGATCGCCGGCGGTGCCGTGTTGAGGAGCGCCGGTGTGGAGCCGCCAGACGGGCGCGACGACTGGGACATGGTGCTGGAGCTGCTGGAGCCGTCTCTGCGCGCCGAGCACGCGTGGGTGACGGGCGACGCGCCGCCGGTCGCCGCGCGCCAGGAGGTAAGCGGCGCCGTCGGCGACCAGCTTGCCGTGCCGCACTCGCACTGGGACTGGGGCGGCGGGCTGGTCGAGGCCGGGCGGACCCCCGGCCACAACTTGGTGCTGCGCTGGCTGCGTCGCCTGCTGCGGCTGTGTCCGCGCGCCGGCTGCCGGCCCGGCCGGCTCGAGCGGCTGCTGGAGTGGCCGCTGCGGCTGGTGGAGGAGGCCAAGCGACTGATGCCGCTGCATCTGGCCGAGACGGCGCATCGGAGACGGCGCGCCGAGCCGCGGCACTCGCGCGGCCCGGCCGGGCTGCGGGCCGCGCCGGTACACAATGCCGGGGCGCCGGGATCAGACGGTGCGCACACCGCCGCCGCCGAGGAGCCGGAAGACACTGCGTCCAGTTCCACGACGCCAGGATCTGCAGCATGTGCAGCTAGTGCTATGTTTGAAAGATCGGACAGCTCGGCTGGAACAGTGTCAGGTGGTGTTGGCAGTGGGGCGTCGCCGTCAGATGCTGTGGTGACCGGATCTATTGTGAGGTCAAAAGGTCATGAGGAAGCTGGAGATGTCAAAGAGTCTAAGGGCGAGGAGCCAGATCAAGCTGCCACCGGACCTATAACGGAGTCTGACAGTGGAAACCCAGATGCGGTCACTGGAGCTGTAGCGGAGTCGGGAGGCGGAGAGCCAGAGTATGTCGTCACTGGGTCCGAGGGAGATTCTGAAGGCGGAGAGCCAGATGATGTGGTCGCCGAAACTGTGGGAGAGTTGGAGAATAGAGAGTCGGTGATCGTTGTTCTTAATGGAGTTGTGGCAGAGTCTGAGGGTGGAGAGCTAGAGGATGTTTTGATCACTGGAGCTGTAACAGAGTTGAAAGGCGAAGAGCGAGAGGATGTCACTGGAGTTGTAACAGAATCAGAAGGTGAAGAGCCAGAGGATTTCACCGGGGCTGTGGGAGTGTCAGAAGGCAGAGTGCCAGATTATGTCACTGGGACTGTGGGAGAGTCGGAGGTCGGAGAGCCAGATGATGTGGTTAATGGAGTTGTGGGTGAGTGGAAGAGTAGAGAGCCAATTATTGCTGTTCTCAATGGGATTGTGTCAAAGTCTGAAGGAGGAGAGCCAGGTGGTTTTGTGACCACTAGAGCTGTGACAGAGTCTCAGCCAGGTGTTATTGTGGTCTCCAGACTTGAGACAGAACCGGATGCTTTGGCCACTACTGCTGGACAAGAGCTAAGTGTTACTTCCACAAGGCCGGGAAAAGAACCAGAGGATGTTGTTGTGAGTGGAGATGAGGGAGATCCAGAAGATGTGACTATTTTATCTAGAAAAAAGCTAGAGGACGATGTAGCCTTTGGAGCTGGGATAGAGCCGTGCCGTCGAGCGGGCCCTGGATCTGTGACAGGTTCAAATAATTTTGTGATGAGTGAAACTGTGCCTGATTCAGATGATTTCATCGTTGGGACTGCTGATTCCGAAGAGGTGTCCGGTGAAAGCAAGTTATATTCAAACGTGCCCAGCGGAGTTTTTCTGTCGGATGTGAACAGCTTAGTTCCCCAGTCAGTTGTAGCCACTACATTGCCCGACACAGCCACCAGGGATGCTGCGATTTATCAAGGTGAACCACAGTCGAATGGAGAAGATGCCTTCCTCTCATCGGCGTCGGCAACTCAGCCACAGTATGCCACCGCCTGGTTGCAAGTGGGAGGCGTGTTGCCAGAGCAGGCGAGTGAAGGTGTTGCTAGACTAAAGGAGCGTGTACCCCACATCCCGCACGTGCGCACTGAGCTCATGTCACCAGGCTCTTCAGGTCGGGCCTGGTTTGCACGTACAGCCAGTCGGGGCACTGCCGCTACTGGCCACCCACCTGACGCATGCTCGACCCATGAGGCGGCGGTCACCGGGCCAATGTGTTCTCCGCTCTCTGGTGCGAAACATTTGGTCTCTGAACAGTTCGACAGTAAGCTAAATAGAACGGGCGTGCGCACCGACTTACCTCTGACAACAGATGTGGAAGCTGTGTCATATTCAGCTGACGGCGAGTACGGACCACAAACGTCACTTTCCGATTTCGAAGGCGAAGGATATGACGTTACTGCCGTGGATTGTGTAATACTATCAGACAACATTCCTGTAGGACGGGACGCTTCGGGTTTTATTGGCCTCTCGGGACAAACTGTATGGTTTCTGCCAGACATTCTGCCCGAGCTGCAGGGAGATGAGCTATTTCCAGTGGACGATTCTTCGGCTTTCAATTTCTATGATGTGGATTTATCGACTGATCAAACGCCTTCGGTTAATTGTGACACAGGGGGTCCGATATTCGAGGACGCAATGTTGGAGTCATCTGGTTGTGTCAATGCAGTCATTAATGCACTATTTCCTTCTCGACCTGAACATTTTCCTGGGAACGATGTTGACGGGTTGTCGAACATTCCACTTGGAGACACGGTTTCAGTATCACTTGGCTGTAAAAACGAGGCGTCCGAGGAGACATCGTCTCCCTCGCGAGCTTACACTTCCGCGGGAGGCGATGTGAGCAGGCTGGGAAACTTTTCATTCGCTTTCGTTCGTGCTTCCGACGTGGATCGCCGGGCTGACATTTCTGCCGTGGCCAACACCGCAGTTGACACCCATGACACCAATTCGTCCAGCGATCCTGCGTCTCTCACGCAGTTCGCTCGGCTGCAACCTTGTGAGGAGGCACCAGTCGGGCACTCTGCTGGTGGCAGCGGTGGGATCCGGCGGAACGCTTCCGAGGCTGCCGAGTTGTCGCTCCGCCTGGACGATCTCGTGGTCGTGGCGACGGAGACTCGTGCGCTCGGCGGTCTGGAGGACGTGGTGGAGGAGAGCTTCTTCGACGAGCTGTTCTTCGAGATGGAGGACCTACGGGTGCAGCTGGCGCTGGGGAACGTGGAGGACGTGCCGCGCCGGCTGGCGATGTGGCTGGAGGAGGTGGAGTTCGTGCGGGATTGGGCCAGCGTCGCTGCCGCCGAGACTGTGGAGTGGAGTCAGTGGGTACCCACTCGAGGAGCGATCGACGACAACATTAGTGATGCTGGTGACCAGTTCGTTATTGACGTGGGTAGGTTGTTGCCTGGTGGGGCGAGCAGTTTGCCGTTTTTCGATATTCTCGCAGAGGACGCTGGCAAAGAAAGGCGTTGTGGTGGCTCGTTTTTTCCTGGTGGCTTCACAACAGATCCTGGTGTGGAGCGACTTGAGTATGGCACGAAGATGTTCAGTGATGTTGATGAAAACGACCAACAACTGGATGGGAAGGCAATGAAACTTGAACGCATCACTACGTGGACAGTGCCGAAGTCGAACGACACCACGTCGCCAGATCCCTACCCGTGGACGACTGAAGACCTGAGCCGCGAGCGACCCTTACCCATCAACCCCGACGGCCTTCATCCTGCTTCTCCAGACCGGCACCCTACCTGTGTGCGTCGGCAGCTCGTGGCGACCGAAGGTCGGGCGGAACGGACCTCGACCTTGCACGACCACCTGTCAGGCTCACGGCAGTCACGACTCCGGTCAGCCGAGGATGGTGCGCTGGCGTCGGCAGCCGCCGCCCAGGCAAGCTGCACGGCCAGCCATGCGGGCAACCGGGACCGCCGGCGCTCTGTCCGGCCCTGGTCGGCCCGCCCGTCCCACTCTGCCTCGCACGCGCGCGGGTCCCTGCCTGTGTGTATGTGTGTGTGTGTGTGTGTGACTAGCCTTCACGAATCCGATCGGTCGACGACGTGCCTCTCCGCCTCTCAGTGGGTCTTCGTGACGGCGGTGAAAGTCCCCGCCCGACCACCAACACCCTCGGCGCATGCATTAACGTACACGTGTGGCTAGCTGGGCAGTGGGTCGATTTTCGCGTGCAGTGGTGTTGGTGTGCTTGGTGTGCTGTTTGGCTAGTTGGACTGGTGTAGTTGGTTGCAGTTGGTGCCGGTCTGGGCTTGCAACTGGGAGGCTTAGACTAATAGGATAGATCTCTGCGTATCATAGAATGCTGATGTCTGTTTTCTGGAGCATGCAAAGTTGTTTTGTGGATACATTACCAAGTTGCGTACATATTTTCAGCCCTGCGGTATGGTCGGCGCGACCTAAAGCCCAAGGTTTTACGATGGAACTTAGACAGAATTTTCGGTTCTAGTTCCTTTGATTCTGCCGATCAATTCGTTGAAGATAAATGGGTAGAAGTTGCGTACATACTTTGTAATCCACGACTGAACTTAGTGGACACAGTTGTCCGTTCGATTCCCTTCAGTTTTCTGATCATTTCGGTGAAATTAATGTACTAGCCTTTTGCAACAGATGTCATTAAGTCCTTTTCATGAAATCCACTGATGTACGTTGTCTGAACGGCGATGTTGTGTAACCCTACACCGGTCCTGCCGCACTCTGACGAAACTGTTCTTGTCGCATCGCTGGCCTGATGCGGCGTACCAGCGACGTCGTGCTGTGTTGCGGAGAGGGTCTGACGGTGTCGTCTGTCCGGTAGGGCGCCGAGCAGGAGGCCGGTCCCCCGGACGATCGGCCGCCACAGGTGAGAACTGATCGAACTTCGGCGTCCGTCGAGCTGAGGTGCATGTCGTGCATGAGATGGGGAGAACTGGCCCAGCGCACGGACACCATCACCTTTCGGATGGTGGCGACGGCTCCGACGGGTCAAGGTGCTACGTTCAGTTCGTTAAAGCTGCCAAACGATCAATGCGCTAGTATCAGCTAGGCGAGCATGATGACAAAATAAAGTTTGGGTTTGGCTGTTCACTGTGTTCCCAAAAGTTAATTTGCCATGTAGCTGCCATGGCTTACATGAACGAAAGGCGCAAGACCCAATCCAGTTAGCTTTGATCATTTTCTTGGGTATTGCGGGTTGCAGCTGCGTTAGGCACTGTCCATATTTTTGTCGGGAAATGTCGCTGCTGCCATAAGGCGATCACTACATGTTCCAACAAGCAAGCGACGCTTTCCACTGACTGCAATTGTTGTGTGCTTTGTAAACGCGTGGTGAATGTGTAAGAGCTAAGTGCGAGAGCCAATCTCGCTGCCGCTGCCGCCGTCTATCCGGCCGATCGGTCAGCAGGACGACCCCGAGGAGGTGGTGCAGGTGGTGGAGGAGCACGTGGTGTACGTGGATGCACCCGCCGAGGTGGTGTACGTGGATGCGCCCGCCCCAATTGGCATCCAGCTGGAAGGGTCAGAGCCGCAGTTGCCGGAGCAGGCCGCCGTCCAGCCGGAGCTGGTCGGAGGTCAGCCCGAGCTGGTCGGAGGCCAGCCGGAGCTGGTCGGAGGTCAAGCCGAGCCAGTGGCCTACGGCCAGCAGGTGGAGAAGCGTGAGGTGCGCGTGCTCCAGGTGGTGAAGGTGATGCATTTGGACGACGGCACCGTGCAGGAGGAGGTGATCTCCGAGGAGGAGCTCCAGGTAACCTGTTGTGGGGCCGCGCTCGCGCCCGCTGGCTCGTGATTGCGGCATGCCGGTGGCTAATGGAGCGGGCGTTTGCGACGTCAACGTCGGTGGCGGATTGTCAGCTTCGTGTCCAGCATCGCCATCATCAACTGGACAGTGGTGGTGGGGTGCGGTGTCCGTAGCGTTAGCGGCGTCGGTTGTCTGTCGGCTTCACATCCAGCACCGCCATCATCGGCGATAATGGTGGAGGAACGCGACGCTGGTGCAGCGTCAGTAGTGGATAGCACTAACTACTCCTTCTCGGCTGCTGCATTCAGATCCCTGCCACAGTTTACCGCCGCTCAGACCGTCGGGCCACTGCGCTGTTTTGACCAGTGATAAGTTGGTGGGCCGGAGATGTCGAACCTTCCCTTCTCTCATCCGCCCGATCATCGCCGAAATAACAAATCGTTCAGTTTCTGTACTGCAGCCGTAACTGACAACCTGTGGAAATGACGTATCGTCCTAGTAACCGTTCGCCGTACCCCTGATTTGGTACCTCCGCTCCCAGTCTCCCACTGTTACCTTTGGTTGCATGCACCTTTCTACTATTATTGCCACTGACGTGACGTCTTCATTTGCTCTGAAGCCGTTACTCTGCCTTGGTGCCTTGGAACCTTTTCGTACTACCTGTCCCATCATGCCTGACCTGACTGAGTGGCCCTCAGCTTTTCCCCGAGTTTGTGCTTTCTTCTTTTTTTTCTGTTAATGTTGGCCATCGTCAGATGTTTTCCATCCCCGCCCCAACATATGCATGTTTCCATCCTCTGTAATATCCTAGCAACCGCGCATGCAACTCGCTCCGACCTTTCGCCCAGTCTGACAACGTCATACACATAGGTACATTGTCGCTGTACCACGGATGTGCGACCCATAACCTAAAATAACAGCTCTAACGCATGGCTCCGTAGCTTGAAGATACACTGTATATGCCACCCGCTCCAGGCCTGGCTGATGACGTCCAGTCAAACTGTGTGGATAGGTAGTCTGAGCGGCGTGGTCATCGTGTTGCTGTGCCGTGATATGTCTGACCTGTGACTGGCCCCCTGACATGACATGACATGACATGACCTGTGACTGGCAGCGTGGCGTGTCACCACCAGTTCAGTTGTACTGTCGATGACTGGCGGGGCACCTCGGGCATCTTGCACTTGTGAACCCTTTTTCCTTGCAGTACCTATGTAACATGTTCCGCGAAAAGCTGTTCTGGCTTCGGAAGGATAGTTTTTGTCCTGTTTAAATAGTAATGATCTGCTTGTGAACGTTTGGGATTTGGCGTTGGGTGTGAGTTTCATTTGGATTGTGTGCCTTACTTACAACGTTCAGGGTTCTTACTTGACAACGTTCAGGGTCCTTACTGACAACGTTCAGGGTCCTTACTTGACAACGGTCAGGGTCTTTACTTGACAACGTTCAGGGTCGTTCATGAATGGCACCGCAAAGCAGCGCTACTTTTGTCAAAGCAACTCGTCGAATTGTTCACGGCATGGTACTTACATTGAAGTGCTATCTTAGAGACGATAAGCTGCGACCTCTTGCCGTTCAACATCGCTATGCCACCTGGGTAGCCAGGATAGCGCAGCCCTTTTGCATCTTGTCTTATATTATACCATTATCCAGAGATGACTGCAATTATAAGTACCCTACCGCATCTCTGACGCACTTTGGCGTTGTTTGTAAGGTCATGCATTTAAATGTTGAAATGCTTATAATCATAAGAGTCGAGGACAGTGCATGGAAACTTGGATCTCATTTCCGCTCCATTATCCATTCAATATGGTGTTTTGAGCTAGGTGACGTCTGACTCCTGACTCTGTTTCATTTCAGGATGAGGATGAGACAGCCGAAGAATATGAAGGTAGGAAATCTGCATGGGCTGCCGAATGTGCGCCTTTTTGGTTTTTGTTGTCGCTCACGCCTACTTCGATAGCTCGTCGATGGCAATATATGACGAATGCTGACAAGGTCGGCCACCTTGAACATCGCCATCCCATGTGTGTGGATGCCGCGCCAGGCAGCTTTCCCTCCACCGCCGATGAACTGAGCGTGCAACACACTGTCGACTGACGCCACTGACGGCACACCACTTGTCAAGCCTGTTTAGAGAAATGGTTAGGTCATGTCAGGTCGCCGAGCCGTGGCATATCGGGATGTTGGTGCATTTTGGCGAAGCGCACCAGCAACCGAAATGCTGGTGCGTGTTGTTCGAAAATGCCGATTTCTATCGTTTCGGGCAATTGCGACCGCCGAACTGACCTGCTCGACTGCACGTATCGGATCAGTGCCATTGGGTTTTTGTGACGCCAGACGCGCCGATTTGTGTTCCCTAGCTCGATCTGAATTATGAGCGGGTTGACAACGGGGTGGCAGCTCTCTCCTCCCCCATCCGCCCCCCCCCCCGTATGACAGCTGCCAAAATGCGTTCGGCAGACAGCCGGTCATCTGTTTGTGACAACCGAACCATAACATCACACTAGACATGGCGAAGTAGTCGCCCGCAAGCGCATCGAACTCTGTTGAGATTGGGCCTGCCTGCATCATCGGAATCCGATGTAGACCAACGCAGACCGATCAATGAATTGATAAGGTTGCTATTGCTCCACATACGAAGTGCTCTGCCCGCGTCTGTCTGTGTGTGTGTGTGTTATGACGAATTCGCGCGTTCTTGCAGCGGCGGCTGCTGCGGCGCCGAGGCCGCAGGAAGGGGACGCCCACCTGGTATCGCAGCCGGACGGGGGCCCCGACGTGTCGCCACCACAGACGGAGGGGGGCGCCGCCGGGTCGCCGTCACCGAAGCCGACGGTGGTGGAGGAGGTGCTGGAGCAGGAGGTAGCTATGCCCCGTATGCAGCAGCAGACCCCAGACGTTGAGCAAGCTGGTGGTGTGGCTGGCGTGCCTGTAGTAGATCCAGTGCCTAACAAGAACCGCGCCCCGGGTGTGCCGGCTACCGAACAGAAAATGGTCGAACAGGATAAGGAGAGTGTCTCTAGCAAGCCAACGGAAAAGGTGATGGCGGCTGGGAAGCCAGCAGAGGAGGTAATACCTGTTCAGAAACCCACGGAAAAAGTACAACCCGGAAAACCTGCACAGCAAGCGAGGCCTGCTGCTAAACCTGTCGAGTTAGAAGCCGTGAAAGAAGTCGAACAAAAAGGGAAGCCTGATGCGAAGCATGTTGAAAAGTTGAAGCCTAGTGAACAAACGGCTGAAAAGGATAGACCCGCAGATAAGCCGCTGGATAGGGGGAAGCCAACTGAAAAACCAATTGAACAAGTGAAACCTGTTGAGAAGCTGGTGGAAAAGGTGAAACCAACTGAAAAGCCAGTGGAGAAGGTAAAACCGATTGAGGAGTCTGCACAGAAAGTAAAATCAACTGAAAAGCTTGTAGAGAATGTAAACCCGGCTGGGAAGGCAGCAGATGAAGTAAAGCCAGCTGAGAAACCTGCGGAGAAGGTGAAACCAACTGAAAAGCCTACGGTGAAAGTGAAGCTAAGCGGGAAGCATGCAGAGAAAGTAAAGCCGGCTGACAAGCCAGCAGAGAAGATAAAGCCAGCTGAGAAGCCTACAGAGAGGGTGAAACCAGCTGAGAAACCTGCAGTGAAGGTGAAACCAGCTGAGAAGCCCACAGAGAAGGTGAAACCAGCTGATAAACCTGCAGAGAAAGTGCAGCAGGTTGAAAAAGTACAATCGTCAGAGACATTGAAGCCGGTTGAGAAAGCAAAACCTTCAGAGAAAGTTAACCAAGCTGAACAGCCAGTAAAACATGCAAAACCAACTGGGAAACATATTGAGAAAGAGAAGGATACTGCGAAACCTGTAGAGAAGTTAAAACCAGCGGAGAAGCCTGCGGAGAAAGTGAAGCCTACGGTAGGAGTGGGAAAAGTAAAACCTTCCGAAAAATCAGGGGACGAGGCAAAGCCGATGGGCAAGCCATTGGGGGCTTCTTCGGCTTCGGGGAAGCCTACCGAGAAGCCCGTTAAGGTGCCTGCTGCGCCTTCTGATCAGCCTACTAAGAGTGATACTCACCAGCATGCTAAACAATATAAAAAGGTAAGGAACTCGCATCCATCCATGTGTACACTAACACGTGTTGTTTGCTGTGGAACATTGTGTTCTTTATTGGTACTGGTAACATGTACGAGGACAAGTAGCATGGCCCAGTACATTTGAACAGTTATTAGTGAGTGAGATACGATAGTACGATATGTATCATAAATATTAGTTCCATTCACTCAGGACGTCACCAGACTGGTGCCCTTCTCCCGAAAGGGTGTTCACTCTTGTACCGCTGATGGTGATTTAGTAGAGATACCTGGTTCGCTACGATTTGCATGCGGCCATTATCTAGCTAAAATGGCAATCCTGTTAAGCAAATCTGCAGTGGTAGCTGTAGTGGCGTCTAGTCTTCTGTGTCCGAGTTTTACATAATGTTAAATATTTTCAATGGTCCGTCAGTCTGTACTGACATTTTCAAGAGCAGTAGGTGTACAGTGACATATCAGGACAGTTATAAATTAGTCGCGAAATAGGGTGGAATATACCACTTACTCAGCACTCAATCGACATCCTTCCCAAATAAGTATCGACATCGTGCTTCTTGATGCGTGTTTGTGAAGTTGTTATGCCTCGTTTCTAACTGTCCCGTTTACAAGTATCAAACTTTTGCTCACCATAACGGATCCAGGATCGTTATGGTACAGTACAGGAACGAACATCCCATAGCGCGATTCCAGATGAAGGGATTACCTATGATGTGCTTTGTTGCACAATGCCAGTTTATAGCATAGGTGTTTGTATCGTTATCGTTGATATCGGTATAACCAAATTATTTAATATCACGAAGAATGGCTCTTAGATGCTCCTGGGTTTTAGACATTGTGTATAAATAAAATATATATACGACCTTCAATATACCAGGAGGTGCTGAGTTGACATCAAAAGTGACGATAAGGGTTGTACTTTATTGCTCAACGTTTCGGCCAGGGGCCATCGTCAGGAGTCCTGACGATGGCCCCTGACCGAAACGTTGAGCAATAAAGTACAACCCTTATCGTTACTTTTGATGTCAACTCAGCACCTCCTGGTATATTGAAGGTCGTATATATATTTTATTTATACATAACCAAATTAGGCACCTTTCAAAACACGCAAAACGTCAACAGCCAAGTACGCAAATGTCTCAAAGCTGGGTTTGCAGGACTTCACAAGGTTTTAAATCACATTACTTCCATGGCGATTTTGACATCCTGCCGCACTCGTTTCGACATCTCACACCTAACGAAAAATAAATATTTCAACACTATCAGGAAGATCAAGAGAGCAAAGGTTGTGTTACATATTAATGGCGCAATTATGTGCTAGTTGGCAATATATTCAATTCGGGTCGATCGGACATAATCACTTAATGCGGACTTCGATAGCAAGCTTATCGTATCGAAACAAGCATGCATTGAGACAAAATGTAAGTTTTCATGCACGGTGGGCTTTTTGTGAGAACATTCACAGGAAGGCACGTGTTCTTTGGCTTAAATGCTGGCCATATATTCCCAAGCGGCAGGACAACGTCATGTTCTTGTTATTTATTGATGGTGGGCTTATGCAAGCGAAACTGGTCGCTTCCATTGTTTTTAGTCGTTTTCAGTTGTTTTCGTGGGCGAGTATGGTGGTTTCACGAGGTGCCGTCTCGTCAAGGTGTGGTCGTGGTCGGTCCTTGACCCTTGTATGTATGAATGGATGACCAGATCGTAGGTGACAGGTGAGTCGACGTGATAATGACGTAGTGGTATGACCAATTCAGCATGTTATTTCTTGGAGTTTGCATCCTCCATATTGACATTTAGAAGCATATACTACATTGGTGGCCTTCATGTACGATTTCTTGTTTTCGTTATTTGCCATGGCGAAAGATGATGTGCGTTTGCTTTTGTAGTCGATGCTTAATTGAATGGAGTCGTCTTCATTCGCTGGGTTTACCTGACTTGATGATGGATTTAATCGCGCGCTCTTCCGCATTATAGCTGTCGGTCATCTATTTTTTTTTTAAATACAGCTTATGTTTGGTTCGAGTAGTGTTGGCTAAAGCCGTCTGCTTGTCTTGCTTCGACCATACCGCCCACGACCATACCTTGACGAGGCGGGACTTAATGGAGAACACCACCATACTTGCTGACGAAAATAACCGAAAACGGCTAAAAGTAATGGAAGTGACCATCATCCGCTTGTATAATTAATAACCAACAAGAACACGGTGGTGTACTGACGCTTTGGAATATGTAAGACCAGGATTTATGCCACGTACCTTCCTGTAAAGTTCGTTGCCAAAAAATTGATCGTACATGCATATTTATATGCTGTCTCAGTGTATGTTTGTTTCGATTTGATGCGTTTCTTATTGAAGTGTACATGAAGTGAATATATCCGATCTGTTCAAATTGAGTATATTGCCGACTCAACACATGATTGCGCCATTAATATGTAACCCAACCTTTGCTCTATGGATCTGCCTGATATGTGACCGTATACCTATCGTGATTGAAATTGTTAGTAGGGACGGACGAAATGTTGAATATATATATATATATATAAATATTGTGCCTCAGCCAGTGGACTGGGGTCGGTCAGCGGTGTTTGTTGGTGCTCCTGGGTGTCGCTGTGGTCTGGGTCTTGATATCTCGTTTGTATAGCCTTCAATGTGCTGTTGTCTAAGTTTACATATAATTGTTGTCTCGGGCTATATGTTATTGTTATCAAGGTCTGTGTGCTGTTGTTGTCTAAGTCTGTGCCATTGTGATCTAGGTTTGTTTGCTGTTATGGTTTATATTTGTGTTTAGATATCTGCTGTTGCGTGGTCTCGACGTGCCCCTCGTCTCGATGTACCGCCGTCGTTCAGGTCTTGACGTGCCCCTCGTCTCGATGTACCACCGTAGTTCAAGTCTTGACGTGCCCCGAGTCTCGATGTACCACCGTAGTCCAAGTCTTGACGTGCCCCTCGTCTCGATGTACCACCGTAGTTCAAGTCTTGACGTGCCCCGAGTCTCGATGTACCACCGTAGTTCAAGTCTTGACGTGCCCCGAGTCTCGATGTACCACCGTAGTCCAAGTCTTGACGTGCCCCTCGTCTCGATGTACCACCGTAGTTCAAGTCTTGACGTGCCCCGAGTCTCGATGCGCCCAGTCTGTTGTGTCGGTGTCGATGTGCCGCTGTGTGACGGTCGGCCCTCGGCCAGTCTGCTGACCAGGCGGCGGCGTCGGGCGCCGACCAGCCGCAGCCGGCCGACGCCGCCTACGACAAGGCGGACATCACCGGCGCCCCAGACTGGGACATCCGGCACGAGTTGGACGCCGCCGACGGCGTGCTCGACACGGTAGGTGTGGCCGACCGTTGGCGCGGCGGTGGGCGAGGTCCCCGAGCAGCGGACCGGCGGCGGCGTGCTCGACACGGTAGGTGTGGCCGACCGTTGGCGCGGCGGTGGGCGAGGTCCCCGAGCAGCGGACCGGCGGCGGCGTGCTCGACACGGTAGGTGTGGCCGACCGTTGGCGCGGCGGTGGGCGAGGTCACCGAGCAGCGGACCGGCGGCGGCGCAGCGGGATCCAAAGACAAAGGGCCACGCCCACAGATAAAGGCATACTCGTGTTATTGAAAGATAGCATGCGCGTAACAGAATTGTACTGATTGATGGCAGGAGAGCATTATATGTGCCTTCCTCACACAGCTGCGCCCGGTTAAGTCCAAGTTCCGTGCCTATTAACTATTGTGGGTATACCGCGGGGATTATCACCATTGCTGATGATTCTGTTTAGTCGACACCATTTGGGTAATCTCCGTCGAAGAGGTGCATGTTTCCGGGCGGTACGGTGTGTTTGTAGCAGCGGCGTGCCGGTGCACGCACGATCACCTCTGTCCAGGGGCCGCAGTGTGTGCTCCGTTCCGACCATGTTCTAGCACATGTTGACCAATTTGCCAATACGCTCCTCGATTTATTCCTCACCCGGTGCAGCTTTGGATCTGAAGTACGTACACGTCACTGTCTGTGCACTGTCTGGCATGTCTGTCGTTCGCTTCATGAATATATTGATGTTGACGTGTCGTCTGGCTCCTCCGGCCCCCGCGCGCCTCCTCGTCACTCCGCTCTGGTGTTTAAGTGTGTCGCCCGCGACTGCTCACATTCACGTGCCGTCTCGTGGACGATGCTGATATCGTCCATTTGCTAGTGTACCGTTACCACCGCGTTTAATATGTCTTGCTTCTTGGAGTTTGTCTCTGCTTTCTCTGCGACACCGGCGTTAGTGCTCATAGTGACGTCATGGTTGCGATTCTTCTCCAGGAATAACCGGATCGGCGAAATTTGTGCCTTTCCCGTTCTTCCTCCTGTTTCCTTTCCCTTCTGTGTTTAAGTGATGGTTATCTGCTTTGGTGGACTTGAGTTTCGGATTTTCATGGCTCATCTAGTTGGCAGGGCTGCTTTGGTTTGGAGCTGGGGTGAGGTGCTTGTGGTGTTGGGCTTGTCAGCTTCAAACCTCACGGTCTGAACGGGTTTGTCAGTATTTGAACAACTAACGAATCGACACGAACAATGTCTTTCCCGTTTGTTGTTGCTCATGTACGAGAAGTTGCACGACCCTTGGTGCTGTTAATGTTTTGCCCCTGTGATACCAATCCTCGCCCTTCTCCGTCCGACTCTGAGGGAAGCTGACGGGAAGCAAGCCCCAGGGCCGGGCGGATAGTTCGCATTGGTTGCAGTTGTAGGTGGGTATGCATGTCATGTACGTGTTGCACCGCATCTAATTCCCGTCTTGGTTTATGTTCGCCCCGTTGCCGACCCGCTCGCGCTGGCACTTCCCCGTGATGCACACACGCTGTTTGACCTCCGGTGTCCGACCCCAGCCTGGTGTACGCTAATTGCCGGTACCACACGGTCGGCACCACGCTGGTTTACTCATTCATATCTAGTTCGATGGGCTCTTCGCCCAAAATCCACCCGCCTCCCTGAGTCCGTCACGTCACAATGTTGTCCGCACACACCGACCTCCGATCTGCCGACGTCCTTCCGCCTCCGTCCGGCTGCCGTCTCCGTGGCAACCGTTGCTGGCCGTCGTCTCCATGGCAACCGTTGCGTCGGCGCATCAGGACCCGGCGGCCGGCCTCAGCGCGTTCGGCGCCATCCTGTCCCGTCGGCCGCTCTCGCCACGCGCCCTGTGGGGCAGAGCGCGGGCGCTCAACGCTCAGGCCATGGCAGAGCGCAGCAACAGCATGCTGGACAATGCGATCGCCGCCTTCAAGGCTGTGCTTGCGCTGGACGTGGACGAGCCACTGCCGCTGCAGCTCTTCAGGAGGGTGGCCGAGACCTGCGTGCAGCAGATGCACTTCAGAGGTGAGTTCTGTCGTGATCTTGAGTGATGTCCGTTGGTGGTGGTTTCAGAGGTGGTTGTAGGCAGTGTGCGACCACTGTTGCGGGGCTGCGTGAGGTACCTTTGTGTAACGTAACGTGACGTGACCGGTCATCTGAAGTGATTTATCAGTCAGTCGTGACTGTTTTTGTTTGCTTGTTTATTGATTATGCCGCTGACAGAGAACCCTCACCGAGAGGTGAAACTAATGCAAACAAAATATTGTATTCCACATACGGTTTTTGTAGTGTGGCACGCTTCCATTTGGTACGTTCTCCGTCTGTTGTAGTTCTTCCCCGACCGACTGGCTGACGTGTTCCTGCCCCGTCTGACGGTGTTTTGTTGATGGTCCCGCCCCACAGGACTGGCTGACCAGGCCGCTCGGATGCAGCAGCGGCTGATTCAGAAATTCCCCGACGACTACATGCTGCGCAACCACTTGGCCACTGTGTTCATGACGTACGGCCAGAACAGCGCCGCCGAGGAGGTCCTCCAGGAGGTGAGGGCAGTGTTGGCACTCATCCACCACGTGAAGGAGTGCCTTGCGACGGCGGCTGGTTAGGTGTGCTGACTGGTGATACGAGTTGGAGGCTATGCATTAGTGTTCTACGTGCATTTGATGGTGAGGATGGAGGTCGACGGTCGAGCACTGACCGGGTCCAGCATTTGAAGGCGTTTGTCGAGAGTTCCCACCGAGTGCTTGTAGAGTGCGGTCGGAATGTCAGGTGGGAATGACCAAGTGAACGGATGTGAGTGAGGTGGCTTTGGAGCATTGTACTAAGTGACTATTGGGAAGCGATCAGTAAATGCAATTCGAAGAGCAGCTTGTGGAGAGAAGTGCGGGAGATAGGGAGGGCAGCTTGTGCAGTGGAGTGCGGAGGTCAGAACCTTAGTGGCCGTATGTTGGGCTGCTGGGCCACACGGCAGCGTTCGGGGCGCTGTCTGCTCTGCCGCTGCGTCTGCAGGGTTCGGCCGTGTGAGCTGCTGTTCGTCCGGCCGCTGACGGCTCACGTGTCTCAGGTGCTGAGGCTGTGGCCGGAGAACGGCTACGCCAAGGTGCACCTGGGCTTCCTGCGCAGCACGCAGCAGCGGCACGCCGACGCGGCCCTGTTGCTGCAGCAGGGACTCGACTCCGGCGAGCCGGGCGTGCACGACGGCCGTTTCTACTACCACCTGGGAGACGCGTACTACCGGCTCGGCGAGCGGGCCAAGGCGCGCCAGGTCAGGGCCTGTCCGACGCCACGTGTCCACAGTCGACTCTCCGTTCTCATTCGTGAAGCTGGCTTTATCAAACAACCTTCTTATGTCCGATACGATACAAACGGGGTAGAACGTGCACGTGAAATGTACGCCTCCAGGGCAGGCTCGCGCCTCGCCTGGCACGGCTTATGTCTCGACACTAGTGATCAGAAGCCGCTCGCCCTATTTAAATAAATCGTGCCTGTTTCTGACTTCAAACAGCTCCATTGATTCCACTGGGCTGAACTCTCGGGTAAAACGTTTTCTACCACCCGAAACCACCACGACTGCGCTGGCCGCGCATCTATATGTGTGATTATGGTGGTGCCTGGCCACTTCCCGAGGAATCTCCTTGAGTGTGATCACACCTTGGATGCTCATCTTATGATTGCTGCCAGTTTGTCGTATCACGTTTCTGCGGCTGGCACGGTGCGGGCGACGGACCCCGGTGTACAATGTGCGTGTCGCCGCAGACGTACGAGGAGGGTGCGCGGCGAGGTCTCCTTCTCAGCGCCCAGCAGAGGTCGCTCTACAACGTCAACCGACTGATTGCGCGTCCGTACTGGACCCCGGAGCAGACGGGAAGCACGCAGCTCATCAGGTCAGTCGCTAGACGGCCATTGTGTCAGTTGCTGATGCTCGTCAGACAATGGTGGGGCCGCTGGCATGTGATGACGTCATCAGTCAGTGGCGAGACTGGTGACCTGTGGCGACATCAGTAGGTGATGAGGCTGCTGGCTTGTCACATCATGAGTCAGTGGTGGGGCTGCTGACATACTATGGTGATGCAGCCCGGACTGCTGTGGCCCATGGCACAGGGGACGTACCCTCGGACTGTAGCGGGTATCGAGACTGATGCAGCCCGGACTGATGCGACCCGGACTGCTGCGACCATGGCACAGGGGATGTACCCTCGGACTGTAGTGGGTATCGAGACTGATGCAGCCCGGACTGATGCGACCCGGACTGCTGTGGCCCATGGCACAGGGGACGTGTCCTCGGACTGTAGCGGGTATCGGCACTGCTGCGACCATGGCACAGGGGATGTACCCTCGGACTGTAGCGGGTATCGGGACTGCTGCGACCATGGCACAGGGGATGTACCCTCGGACTGTAGCGGGTATCGGCACTGCTGCGACCATGGCACAGGGGATGTACCCTCGGACTGTAGCGGGTATCGAGACTTCACCCGACTGATGGACTGCTGCGACCCATGGCACAGGGGATGTACCCTCGGACTGTAGCGGGTATCGGGACTGCTGCGACCATGGCACAGGGGATGTACCCTCGGACTGTAGCGGGTATCGGGACTGCTGCGACCATGGCACAGGGGATGTACCCTCGGACTGCAGCGGGTATCGGCACTGCTGCGACCATGGCACAGGGATGTACCCTCGGACTGTAGCGGGTATCGGCACTGCTGCGACCATGGCACAGGGGATGTACCCTCGGACTGTAGCGGGTATCGGGACTGCTGCGACCATGGCACAGGGGACGTGTACCCTCGGACTGTAGCGGGTATCGGGACTGCTGCGACCATGGCACAGGGGATGTACCCTCGGACTGTAGCGGGTATCGGCACTGCTGCGACCATGGCACAGGGGATGTACCCTCGGACTGTAGCGGGTATCGGCACTGCTGCGACCATGGCACAGGGGATGTACCCTCGGACTGTAGCGGGTATCGGCACTGCTGCGACCATGGCACAGGGGATGTACCCTCGGACTGTAGCGGGTATCGGCACTGCTGCGACCATGGCACAGGGGATGTACCCTCGGACTGTAGTGGGTGCCATATCTGTTCTGGCCATGTTGTGGAGACATGAGTGTCATCTCGTGTAATGGATGGTACCTTCAAGAGACGTGAGGCTGCATTGATGCATGGAGCACATTACCATAGCATGCCGCACCAGCACATTAGTGAACGAGAAGCCAGGCGTCAGGACTGCTATCGGTGTGATACGCTGGCCATACTGTACCAGCACACTAATGAACGAGAAGCGAGGCGTCAGGACTGCTATCGGCGTGATACGCTGGTCATACTGTACCAGCACATTAATGAACGAGAAGCGAGGCGTCAGGACTGCTATCGGCGTGGTATGCTGGCCATACTGTACCAGCACATTAATGAACGAGAACCGAGGCGTCAGGACTGCTATCGGCGTGATACGCTGGGCATACTGTACCAGTACATCAATGAACGAGAAGCCAGGCGTCAGGACTGCTATCGGTCACCTACCGCCTGACGGTCGGCCGTCCGTGGGGGTATAGGTGGCGCCATATGCTGAGGTGCGGTCGGCCGTCCGTGGGGGTATAGGTGGCGCCATGTGCTGAGACGCGGTCGGCCCTCCGTGGGGGTATATATAGGTGGCGCCGCCGGTGTCCGCTTTTCCATTGGCGGGTCCCAGTGGACTTGTTACGGCTACTGTGCTCCATTAGCCGGGTCCCAGTGGACTTGTGACGGCTACTACGCCCAATTGGCGGGGTCCTAGCGGACTTGTGACGGCTACCACGCCCAATTGGCGAGGTCCCAGCGGACTTGTGACGGCTACTACGCTCCATAGGCTTGGTCCTAGCGGACTTGTGATGGCTGCTACGCCCAATTCGCCGGACCTGATCTGTCTCCTTACTCTGGGCTCCGAAGGGACCAGGCACTGGCTGTGGCATGTTGGAACCAGACAGTGTCTCGATCGGGTATAGTTTGTGTGTCTTTGTCCTTTGATCTAGATTTCCTGGTCTTCTGATCGCCAAAGCAGTAGGTGCCGCCTCTCCTCTCCCGCCCCTCGACTTTGACATCTAATTCAAGACGTTCCGTGGGTAAATGGCGTTTCGTTAACCAATGTAGCAACTGGTTTTATTGCAATCAGTCGTTACCTGGTCCAGGTTTGTTCCGCTTCATGCTTAGTCCGCCGAAGCTGAGGATTGCTGGCAGTTACTTGTTCTGTCTGCATTGTATGAAACGAATTGAAAAAAGTATGACTGATTGAATATTTAGTGGCATAACCGTGAACGTCACGGTTTGGGATAATATTAATGCATGCTATATGCTATTACATCATCGTGGTCTCATGAAGGTGATACTGTGCGGGCTCTGTCTCTGCTGTGTTGGCCGTCACACGGCTGGGCTTTGATGTCGAATCAGCTGCGAGTTCAGCCGGAAACTGATGCTTTGGGGAAGTGTTTTCTCGGATGTTTGGTGCACTATTATGATGCTGATATAGCCGTGCAGTTCAGTCTTTAAGCTTCAAACGAAAGCCGGGGTTGCTGAGGCTAAGGTCGTGTTGCGTACCACTCGTTTGTTTCGTTAATCTTTGCGCACGGGTAGTGCACATGCAAACACTGCGTGAAGGCGGCGGTGTCGTATGCTGTCGGCGATAGCCACGGCCGTCTGCGTGTTGCGCTGTGTGGTCGACGTCAGCTGGCCGGGACGCCAGCCCACACTGGCCGTGGGAACACCCGAGTCACAGCTGACAACGCTGGCCGCAAGTAAAAAGTCGAGTTTCCTTCGCTTCCTGGAGTCTTGAGATACGCCTTTTTTTTAGCAACCAACGGTGGTTAAACTTGTCAGGTGCATACTGATGCATAAATCGGCTGTGCTGACAGCTTTATTGTACAGTGTGAGAGTGGCACTGGATTCCATCAAGCTCGCGAGTATGTGGAATGCATTTTTTTTCTGTAGGAAACCACCTTTTAAGGCGTGGGTGGCTCAGTGGCTAAGCTGGCCGTCTGGCATGCCAGTTGTACGCCGTTCGATTCCTCGCGGTGCCCGCTCTTCCTACCAGGGTGAGAGGCAGGCGACGCCATATGGCCTCAGTGATGAGTGCGTCGTAAAGCCACAACCAACCAACGGGAAACCGCCTTTCAACGGAGGCATAAGGTGCTTAGAATGGTTGTTTACAGGGACTGTCCCAGAATCGATGGCATTTTCTCAACACACATTCAAAGGGATATTTGAAACGGGAGAAATTGATGACAGCGATTGAAAGCCTATTTTGGATCCTCCAACAACAGTATTTCACGTATCTCATTATATTTATCTTCATTCCACCTGATATAGATACCAGAAAACATGAGTATTCATAATGGAAAGTACTGCTATCGGCCACCTCTGGTTCACATGTTGCTGTCGTTATTCTCGCGATCGGAAAACTCGTAAACGGCCTGACTGACGTTCACGATCTTGCTATAAGGGCACAGGCCCAGGTAAGGTGAACTGGGGTAACTCAATAAACACCTTTCTGCCAGCCGGAGTAATTTCAGGAAATAAATTGCCAAGTAACTGATTCAAATTTGGAAATATGAGCGTGCCGTTCGATGCGGAACGACGTCCTCATTAATCTTACGTGTTCAGTTTAAATTTTACAACACATCTGGGACAGCCACTTCTTCCAGCTAAGCATGTCTGTAGATCACTTACTTAAGCAAAACGTAATATTGGAATCGTCATTGTACAATCCTATCAAGTTCCACTTTAGGAGAAACGTAATTTTATAATCGTCATCGTGCAATCCTTTCAAGTCTCACTTGAGAAAAAATGTTATCTTGTAGATTTCCACTTTAATCAATCTGTTTAGTATTGTGGCATTTGGTAGTGTCATTATCAAACATGGCTGCCCGTTGTATACTGTTTTAATTACTAGATGTGTAGCTCGATACTGTATATCGTGCAGCCTCATGCTACACACTATGCATATGGCTGATCAATCTGGTTTCCTTCTTCCAAGTGGGTTTTCTTTTACAGACTACAGTTTACGCTGAAAAAAGCACTGATCTGGGAGGCAGGTGATGTAGCTACGCACAAGTTGGTCTAGATGGCATCACTTCTAGATTTGGTGAAGCAGGCGTAGATTCTCGGCTGAGCAACACTCATAAAATTAGAAGATTAAAGTGAAGACTAGCATTTCATAAAATATTAAAAATATTGTTTTGACCTCTCGTGAGCGAGGTTTTATCTTCTGGACTTGATTTCCATAAACTGTGGCACGATAACACAGTTCCAGCGCAGTGTTTGCAGTATTTGCAGGCAAAGTCGCGGTCCTAATCATTTCAAAGAATATCATAATATTGTCAGTCATCTACTGCCAACGTTACCACCAAGTGCCATTAACGTTGAAGGCCGATCTTCCTTAATCCTCTACCGTTTGATATTTTGACGTCATCACGAGTCAGACGTCTGCGGCTGGAAACCTGAAACTGCCTGAAAAGACAGTTTCAGGACGCTGCTAGGCGAGTGTGGTGGCGTTGGACCCTGGCAGTTGCGTCCGTTCCTGTAGCACAGTAAGAGGTTTGAGTGGTGCGGCACCCGGTTCAGAACACTAGACAGAGCCGGAGCCGTACCCCGGCTGCGCCGGTCTGAGAACTACGGCTAGAGAACCACAGTATATCACTTTTTTTTGTGCCCAATGTCTTGAAAGGTAGACTTGTTCAGGCAGCAGTGTCGTAATGGGAAACCGCCCGCTCACAACTGCGTGATCGATTGGTCGCCTTTCAATAGCCACTAAACATTGCACGCAGCTAGTTCTTTGGCAGCTGCAGGTGTAACGGGACACTGACCGCTCACAACTACCTGCCCGATTGGTCGCCTTTCAATCACCACTAAGCACTGCACTTAGCTCGTTGTTTGGCAGCTGGCCGTGTAATCCATGGGAAGTTGGGTGCAGTGTGGGGTGAGTTTCCACATCGGCCAGCAGTATAGGTCGGGTGTCTGGGCGCGGAGTGTGACGCCACATCCTGTCCGTGATCGCCGGCTTTGGCCAGCTCAGCTCGCGCTCCGTCATGGTGGCCGTTCTGTGCGCGTCGCAGCCGTTTGCCACGGAAATTGTGACCGGTCAAGTGACACGCACAGCCAATTCACCGACCCACCGACCCACCGACCCGCCGACCCACCGACCCGCCGACCCGCCGACCCGCCGACCCGCCGACCCGCCGACCCGCTGACCCGCTGACCCGCCGACCTACCGACACACCGACCCACCGACCCGCCGACCCACCGACCCACCGACCCGCCGATCCGCCGACCTACCGACCCGCCGACCCACCGACCCGCCGATCCGCCGACCCGCCGACCCGCCGACCCGCCGATCCGCCGACCCGCCGATCCGCCGACCCGCCGACCCGCCGACCCGCCGACCCGCCGACCCGCCGACCCGCCGACCCGCCGACCCGCCGACCCGCTGACCCGCTGACCCGCCGACCCGCTGACCCGCTGACCCGCTGATCAGCCGACCCGCCGACCCGCCGACCCGCCGACCCGCCGACCCGCCGATCCGCCGACCCGCCGACCCGCCGATCCGCCGACCCGCCGACCCGCCGACCCGCCGACCCGCCGACCCGCCGACCCGCCGACCCGCCGACCCGCTGACCCGCTGATCAGCCGACCCGCTGACCCGCTGATCAGCCGACCCGCCGACCCGCTGACCCGCCGATCCGCCGACCCGCCGACCCGCCGACCCGCTGACCCGCTGATCAGCCGACCCGCCGACCCGCCGACCCGCCGACCCGCCGACCCGCCGACCCGCCGACCCGCCGACCCGCCGATCCGCCGATCCGCTGACCCGCTGACCCGCTGATCAGCCGACCCGCCGATCCGCCGACCAGCCGACCCGCCGATCCGCCGACCCGCCGACCCGCCGACCCGCTGACCCGCTGATCAGCCGACCCGCCGATCCGCCGACCCGCCGACCCGCTGACCCGCTGATCAGCCGACCCGCAGACCCGCTGACCCGCCGACCCGCCGACCCGCCGATCCGCCGACCCGCCGACCCGCCGACCCGCTGACCCGCTGACCCGCTGATCAGCCGACCCGCCGACCCGCCGACCCGCTGACCCGCTGATCAGCCGACCCGCCGATCCGCCGATCCGCCGACCCGCCGACCCGCCGACCCGCCGACCCGCTGACCCGCTGACCCGCTGATCAGCCGACCCACCGACCCACCAACCCACCGACCCACCGACCCACCAACCCGCCGACCCGCCGACCCGCCGACGCTGGTGGGGTCAGGGCCGAGCGCCGGCCGTGCGTCGGTCGGCTCGTTGTCCCGATGCTGGCTGATAGCGGCGGCGGCGGCGGCGGCGGCCTCGACCGACAGACGAGCGCCGCCGCCACCGCCCTCGGACGCGCGGCCCCCGGCTGGCCCGAGACTGCGGTCTGGTCCGGAGGGTCGAGGCTGCGGTCCGGTCCGGAGGGTCGAGGCTCGGTCTGGTTCGGAGGGTTGAGGCTGCGGTCTGGTCCGGAGGGTCGAGGCTGCGGTCTGGTTTGGAGGGTTGAGGCTGCGGTCTGTTCCGGAGGGTCGAGGCTCGGTCTGGTTCGGAGGGTCGAGGCTCGGTCTGGTTCGGAGGGTTGAGGCTGCGGTCTGGTCCGGAGGGTCGAGGCTGCGGTCTGGTTTGGAGGGTTGAGGCTGCGGTCTGGTCCGGAGGGTCGATGCTCGGTCTGGTCCGGAGGGTCGAGGCTGCGGTCTGGTTTGGAGGGTTGAGGCTGCGGTCTGGTCCGGAGGGTCGAGGCTGCGGTCTGGTCCGGAGGGTCGAGGCTGCGGTCTGGTCCGGAGGGTCGAGGCTCGGTCTGGTCCGGGGGTCGAGGCTGCGGTCTGGTCCGGAGGGTCGAGGCTGCGGTCTGGTCCGAGAGTCGAGGCTCGGTCTGGTCCGGAGGGTCGATGCTCGGTCTGGTCCGGAGGGTCGAGACTGCGGTCTGGTCCGGAGGGTCGAGGCTGCGGTCTGGTCCGATAGTCGAGGCTCGGTCTGGTCCGAGGGTCGAGGCTGCGGTCTGGTCCGGAGGATCGATGCTCTGTCTGGTTCGGAGGGTCGAGGCTCTGTCTGGTTCGAAGGTCGAGGCTGCGGTCTGGTCCGAGGGTCGATGCTCGGTCTGGTCTGGAGGGTCGATGCTCGGTCTGGTCCGGAGGGTCGAGACTGCGGTCTGGTCCGGAGGGGCGAGGCTCGGTCTGACGTCGGGGACTGCAGCGTGACGACGTGCGACTGCAGGGACCGTGGTCCAATCGGAAGTACACAGTCTGACGGAAAGGACCGTCATCTCACCTCATCGCCGCGATTCAGAACCGTGCCGCTGAGATGATTCGACTGTCCGGGTTTCCCTATAGCTCGGATACTGTTCTATCTTTAGTTGCAGTTGTTTAAAAAGTAGGTGCTTATGAACAAACGTTGAGAAAGACTGTGTGTGTGCATGTGCGCGTGCGGTTTAGTTATTGGATCAGGTATGGCTCCTAATGCTGCCTGGCAGCATGAAAACGTTGTAACGCCATGCACAAATTTCGACATAGTCCTCCTTCGACTGTGTCTCTTAATAAGATATAATGACTGTCTTGTTTCGGTGGTTTTGACTTAGATTACATTGTCGGGAGAGTCGGACCAATACATAATCGTTAAAAGGTTTGCCTATTTATTGGCGTGTTTACTTCATGTCGATGTTGCTACTGATGTGGCTCAATAGAAGTGATTAAGCATTGACACGTGAAGAATATGTTGTGAATAAAAGATCGTTGCCAAGGAGTCGGCGATATTGAATATGAAGTGGCATTGTGAGGTAATCATTCGTGGATCGGTATGATTACGTGGTAGCCGAAATTTTGATGCCGATAAATGTATACTGTATGCAAGTTGTGGCGCCCCACGTGCCTTGGTGTGGCCGATGCCTACCGTTTCAGCTCCAAGCGCTTTCCTCCAGACGTCTTGTCGCTGCGGGACATGTATTCGGACGGTCGAAATGCATCGCAGGTGCCTTCTAACTCAGAAAAGAGAAGCATGTGATGCGTATTGCATGAACTACCTCACTTCATTTTCACGTCAGAAGAATTCGTGCCGACGCATTGCTATCAAATTGTGAGAAGATACTGTTCATACTGAAAGGTAATGTGCGTAACTCAACCACACAGCGAGCGATGTTCTTTCTGTGTTCTTTACAGCGTGAATATAGCCATTATTACTCAGCAGACTGATATCCCCTCAACACAGGCAAGGTGTGCCAGGGTTAGTGGAGAGTGATGATGCCACACCCGGGCACTGTTGCCCAACCACCTCGCAGCGCGCCCTTATCTGGCGGTGCCCATGCTTCCGTGGAAGGTTGGGCACCTTACGAACGCACTTCACTGATATTCGCTCCTCGGCTGTTGACCGCCCATGAAGGTTGAAGGTTGGGCACCTCACAAACGCACCTCACTGACATTCGCTCCTCGACTGCTGACCGCTTCCGTGGAAGGTTGGGCACCTCAAGAGCACACTTCACCGACATTCGCTCCTCAACTGCTGACCGCCTCCGTGATTGCAATTTGTATCCGCCCATGAAATTTCACGACTTATTTGCCTCATTATCCTGCCATGTTCCCCCCCCCCCCACAACTAGTTGTAGGATATGTGCTGTACGTATTGCATGTCGCATCCACAAAAATCGTCATGAAGTTTTTCAAGTGATAATTTCTAAACCGACCTAAGTCGTGTTGTTAATTTATTCGACGTTTTGGTCGCTACAGAGCCATTGGCATTTATGCGATCGTAATTTCAAGTAATCTGACCATAAGATGATACTTCCAGGTGTCGGTTCGCATTACAAACAACTTCAGAGGTACTTTCGTACTTTGCTCCGTTTCCCATAATGAACGAAGATAGGAACGTCTGGCGAAGGAGTGTTGTTTCTTGTGCACGCTTTCATGAATGACTGGCCATAAGACATAAGACTGGAAATATTATGCGTCTAAATCTCAAGCGTCTTAAGGCCGTCGCATAATCTGCATCACCAATCATTAATCTGCGGTGGTGAGAGCTGTCGCTACCCGCCCACGAGTGACTGATCACCTGTGGCTTTGGGAACGGCGCGTCAGCTTGTCATTACGCTTTGGTGTCGGGGATGCACCGATTCGGACATTTAGCAGGGATTCGGCGCCAGCACAATGCTGGCGGGTCGGGCTGTTTGCGCCCAGGGTTGGATTTGTGCTCTGTAACCTTGGTGGTGGCAAGGAATATTTTGAGGAAATTGAATACGGAGAGGATATTTTCTTCCAGCCTGTGACATCAAAATCTCAGCTTGCATCTTCCAGTGAATCTTGAGCACTTTATAACAGAGCAGTTCATTGTTAAACAGCACCATTCAATCTCCAACGGAGAAAAATGGGAGGATATTTTTTTGGGGAGATAATAATCTTCTGGATGCTAAGAATCCAGGAACGCCCTATTTGTCCAGCCCCGGTTGCACCTCTTCCCAAGACCGCTGTACCATATGATCCGGGCGGGTGGAGGGTATGTCCGCATATTCCTGCACGCCATTGGCCACGCCCGTTTTACCGGTGGCGCTGTGGCTCAGGTTTGCGCTGCACCCGTCACCTCCTGGCCGATGACTGACAGAGGGCAGTTTTCCTGTGCCGGTTCTGGTGCGCCATGCAATGTTGTCTGGCCGTGACAGAATTCGCTTTCAAATTAGATGGCGGCGATATAACCGGCAAGCGACCCATTGAAGCGACCTGTGACGAAGCTAGCATCCGCGGCTACTGTCGTTAATTGGGGGGGGGGTAGGTAGGTAAGGACTGGTGGCAAAAGTGGTGGCGCGCCAGTAATTTTCCGGGAGAACGGCGCTGCATCGCACAGTCCGGTCTTGCGCCGAGTCAAAGCTGTGTCACAAACAGGTGGCTCTGTATCGGCGCTGTGTCGCCCAGTCCAGTCTTGCGCCGAGTCAAAGCTGTGTTACAAACAGGTGGCTCTGTATTGGCGCTGTGTCGCCCAGTCCAGTCTTGGAAGTTCCTCTACTATTTACCTAAAATCGCCAGACAGGCCAGCTATAGTATCTCTAGGTACATTGGCTGGCCGAAGGCCACCCAGACGCTCAGGATGATATTGGTTCCCACCAGTTCCTACCCAATCGGACTTAACTACACCGGCTAGATAACATTTGGAAAAAAGCAATGTTGGGTATGACTGACAACGTCGATAATCTACCCGCCCCATATATACCACTATATATGATATCATATATATATATATATATATATGTATATGTAGTTGTATATATATATATATATATATATATATATATATATATATATATATATATATATATATATATATATATATATATATATATATATATATATATATATATATATATATATACACATATACACACACACACACACACACACACACGCACGCACGCACGCACGCACACACACACACACACACACACACATACCACATATGTGTATGTGTGTGTGTGTATACCACATGTGGTCAGCACAGTGGTCCCGACTCGTGATGGTGAGGGCAAACGCCAACCTTTCCATTGTTGTCGTTGGCCGGCCGGCTGGCTGCAGTGCCTCGCCTCAGCATGACCGTGTAGCGCGCTGCGCCGGAGGTGTGGTCACGGCCGCCGCTGCGCCGCTGACCACTTATGTTGTTTGCGATAGCTGGCCGGTTTCCCTGACTCGGCCGGCCTCCGGGGCCGGCGTGCGGCGATACCGAGGCTGCCCATTACCCGGTGTCAGGTAGCGTGTATCGCCGACGGCCGCCGCCGCCCCACCCACTCACATGCCGAGGCCGCCGAACGCCCAGAGATTGGCATCCGGCGGGCGGATTTTCACGGCGCCGTGGGGAGCGTGAGAGATCGGTGCCAGGCGGCGGTCGGTGCCCGCGTGGCCGGCCGCTGGCCGCTGGCCGCTGGCACCGCATGGCTCGCTGGCCACCGTCGCCGGACGGCCGCTGTGGTATGCTGCAGGCGGACACGCACGCCGCGCCCGGATTGGTCACTTCCGAGGCCGTTAGACGGGGTCCAACGTCTTGCATAGAACCAACGCCCTGACCAATGCGAGAAGTCGGAATGGAACAGAAAAGTCCGAGAAGATAAGGAGAAAAAACAAACAGACAAGCGGAGGAGAGAGCGGGAGTTAGAGAAAAGGAGTAATAAGGCAGGATGGAGAGAGAGAGAGAGAGAGAGAGAGAGAGAGAGAGAGAGAGAGAGAGAGAGAGAGAGAGAGAGAGAGAGAGAGAGAGAGAGAGAGTGAGTGAGTGAGGAGGAGTGAGTGAGTGAGAGGAGAAAGAGGGGGGAAGGGGGAGGAGAGAGAGAGGAGGAGGGGGAGGAGAGAGGAGGAGAGGAGAGGAGGGGGGGGGGGGGGGGGGGTGGGGGGGGGGTGAGGGTGAGGGGGGGGGGGGTGAGTGAGTGAGTGAGTGAGTGAGTGAGTGAGTGAGAGTGAGTGAGTGAGTGAGAGAGAGAGAGAGAGAGAGAGAGAGAGAGAGAGAGAGAGAGAGAGAGAGACAGAGAGAGAGAGAGACAGAGAGACAGAGAGACAGAGAGACAGAGAGACAGAGAGACAGAGAGACAGAGAGACAGAGAGACAGAGAGGCAGAGAGACAGAGAGGCAGAGAGACAGAGAGACAGAGAGACAGAGAGACAGAGAGAGAGAGAGAGGCAGAGAGACAGAGAGACAGAGAGACAGAGAGACAGAGAGACAGAGAGACAGAGAGACAGAGTAAAAGCGAAAGCGAAAGAGGGAATGAACAGAAAGTGGAACATAAAACGGGCTCTCTATGGAAAAAAAAACTTCAACTATGTAGAAATGGACTACGGATAAACATCGCAACATCGGAATTTAGGCGGTATCTGCACATACGATCAGGTTTCGTTAGTCCATCTGAGCAAAACCGAAGGACCGAGTTTAGTATCATCTCTTTGGTGTTCGCCTTCCCGGCTACAGCTTGCTGTGGGAGAATGATGACGTACATGGCCCATCTGTTGAGTACATCGTAAAATAACGCATTGTTCTTCAGCACTACCTACAGTATATCCGGGTTCGCTGAAGATCAAGGTACGCGGGAGATGGACGACGCGAATTGTTCAGAAAAAGTTGATTGTATCCTTGTGTTCGTTCAGGTGGCTTGACGTGATCCGGGGGCCATGTCACGCCAAACTGGTGGCATGGCGCCTAAGCCGGCCTCCTGATTTAGGAGGTCAGGTTCAGCGGGAGAACTTTACCCGGGAGCGTATCGTGTCATTGCTGCGGCACGCCATTGCATTGGTGCGGCACTGACAACGCTCCACATGAGCATAATTGAGCAGATTTGGACAGCTGTGAAGTGCTGATAGGCTACTGAGGAATGAAGGGACCGATGGCGCCCCATCCATTACGGGCTAGTGGCCGGTACAGGAGCGGTCATCGCTCTCCACTCCACTAACGCCTCCACCGTGCTGGTCTGAGAAGTCACTGAGGGAGGGAACGGCCGATGAAGCCTCGCCCATTACGGGCCAGTGGTGGGTATAGGAGCGGCCATCTCGCCGTTCCACTCCACCATCTTCTCCGTGCTGGTCTGAAATCACTGAGGGAGGGAACGGCCGATGACGCCTCGCCCATTATGGGCTAGTGGTGGGTACAGGGGCGGTCATCTCGCCACTCCACTCCACCATCTTCTCCGTGCTGGTCTGAAATCACTGAGGGAGGGAACGGCCGATGAAGCCTCGCCCATTACGGGCTAGTGGTGGGTACAGGAGCGGCCATCTCGCTGCTCCACTCCACCAACATGTCCTCTGTGCTGGTCTGAATGGTGTCTGTAGGGCTGCTGCCACGCCAGGTGCCCTGTTCTCCGCTGGAGTGTGTCGTCACTCGTCCTGTATGATGGTCGCCCGTTGTTGGGCGCCAGCGTCGCCTGGTGCAATGGCGCTCAACATAGCCGAGTGGACGGCACATATTGACGAGTGTAGCGCCCAGAACAGGGCGGTGTGGAGCCGGTGGCCAACTCGGCCGTGCCGTCAACGTGCTGTGCACCGCCTGCCGCGCTGCTAGGGGCGGCTGGACACAGCTGTGGCGGCGGCACGCGGGCCGGTGCCGGCCGCCCTCGGCCGTGCCGATGGCGCACTCCACGACGCTCTCCTAGCCGCTCTCCTGGCCGCTCTGGGCCCATCACCCCAGTGCGGTGATGGGTCTGGCGTGCAGACGCGCAGTAGTCTGGTGCCGGCGAGGCGCGGCTCCGATACCGTCCGCCGTGGCCGCTCGTGTCCTGCCCCGCCGTCTGGACCTTGGACCATTTGCGATCTGGGGCGTCCGCCGCGGGCTGCTCTCCAGTCGAGCCCTCACCGTCCCATTAACCTAAAACGGCGGCGGTACCGTGCGGCGACGGTCCGTGTGGTGGCGCAGCGCCGGCGGCCGGCTCATCGATCACGTCCGAACTCGGCGCGTGCCACGAATGTCCACACGCGATGCTCGGAATGTGTGAGGAATGTGTCGCTCGTTCCGTTGCGTGTAGCTTGCGGTGATTGCTGCTGTGCATCTTTGAGGAAGTGGACCAGGATTGTTGCGGTTTGAGTTTCGCGCAAATGTTTGATGTATGTGTGTCCAACACACATGAGTGGTTAATGTGTTGTGCTCTGGGTACCAAAGGTCCTGGGTTCGACACTCGCACCGCTCTGGGCATTCCCAAATCCCGCGGCCCACCGGCGAAACAGTGTGGGCGGCGCAATTAGTCGTGACTGTGCATAAAGTGCGCCGTGAACCACCCAATAAACAAGAAATGCAACACGCAATTCAGTTTGTTTACAGAAATACTGCTGACTCGGCAGCTTTCCGGGAGGCCGTCCTCTGCCCGCAACATAGATGCAAAGGAGGAGATAGGCTACTTCCTTCCCCTGTGCTGTGGACATTCAGCGACATGAAGTTCCTCGTGCTACTGTTTGATCGTAAGATCAAATCTCAAATCAACTCGAATCCCACAGCCGGCGGGATTACTGAGTTCGCCCGCAACCACTCGGTGTGGGAGGTTCGTGACGCTATATGGTGTAGCAGTCGAATACGCCGTAAAAGAGTCCGATGATTTTGTTTCTGTTGCTACTGCTCGTTTACAGCAATTGGGAATTCCTTATCGTTTGTTTTCAAACACACTGGGGGCAAAAGCTGTGAGCAACATTGCCGTGTCCTAGCGTGTCTCCGATGTTGACGTGGCAGCCCAACGCTGTGTCTCCCACTCCTTATGCACGTATATCTCTGGGGCCGGCTGAATGCGATGCAATGTGTGACGGTATGTCGCCGGAACATCAATGAGACATCAATGTCTCCCACTCCTTATGCAGGTATATCTCTAGGGCCGGCTGAATGCGATGCAATGTGTGACGGTATGTCGCCGGAACATCAATGCGCCGTGACGATGCGTCAACGCATGCAATACACAATAATACATGACAGCATGACGGGACGACATTTCGCCGACAGCGCGGCCACAACTGGGCTGCTTCCCGCTGTCGTAAGCAGTCGCTGTTTCGAGCGTGGGATAATCACATGTGCGGTGGAATAAGCGAGCCAGAATAGCACGAGCGTGGATCATTTTCCTCTAACTCTTGTTTGACATTGCTTAGCGATGCGTGCATTTTGTACGTTTTTGTTTTTGTTTTTGTTTTTGCTTGTCATGTGTGCGGTTGTTAGGACTGTGGTTTCCTCGTCGCAGTTGCATTGTATAATTTCGTTACGAGATCAAGAGCATATTTACCATTGTTATTGGGCGTGAGTCCCGCACGCGATAAAGCTTCAGCCAGCCTGGGTCGTTATGCACGTTTTCTGCCAGGCCTCATGTAATGCATTTTACTATGATGCTCGGGCGGTAATCCATTGGCTACTGTCTGGGACAAGATGCCGCCACCCCTCCCCTCCCCCAGTAATGCTGAAGTATTGTGGAATGGCCACTGATTGAAGGGTCACGGCCGCCATGACTGGAGTACGGCATGCCAGACGAGGCCCACCTATCTAGCTGGTGTCACGCATTTGGTACCCCAGATCCTGCACAAGTGGGCAGCTGATAAATGTTATCGCAATTCGACATCGTGAGAATTCTGCAAAAGAAGCGGTACAGGATTTTTATCCTGAACATAACCGAACGTGGCCATATCCTGTCGCCTGACATTCTTTAGCTATGTGAACTTTGAACGTTGACTGTTGGCTGCTGACTGTTGAACGTTGACTGTTGAACGTTGGCTGTTGACTGTTGACTGTTAACTGTTGAAAGTTGGCTGTTGACTGTTGGGCGTTGGCTGTTGACTGTTGAACGTTGGCTGTTGACTGTTGGCTGTTGACTGTTGACTGTTGACTGTTGGCTGTTGACTGTTGACTGTTGAACGTTGGCTGTTGACTGTTGGCTGTTGACTGTTGACTGTTGACTGTTGACTGTTGACTGTTGGCTGTTGGCTGTTGACTGTTGAACGTTAACTGGTGGCTGTTGACTGCTGACTGTTGACTATTAACTGTTGACTGTTGACTGTTGAACGTTAACTGTTGACTGTTTACTATTGACTGTTTACTATTGACTGTTGACTGTTGCCTGTGTACTGTTGACTGTTGACTATTGACTGTTGACTATTGACTGTTTGACTGTTGACTGCTGACTGTTGAACGTTAACTGGTGGCTGTTGACTGCTGACTGTTGACTATTAACTGTTGACTGTTAACTGTTGAACGTTGGCTATTGACTGTTGACTGTTGAACGTTAACTGTTGACTGTTTACTATTGACTGTTGACTGTTGAATATTTACTGTTGACTGTTGACTATTGACTGTTTGACTATTGACTGTTTGACTGTTGACTGCTGACTGTTGAACGTTGACTGTTGACTATTGACTGCTGACTGTTGACTGTTGACTGTTGGCTGTTGGCTGTTGAATATTGACTGTTGACTGTTTGACTGTTTGACTGTTGAGCGTTGGCTGTTGACTGTTGACTGTTGGCTGTTGACTGTTGACTGTTGACTGTTGACTGTTGACTGTTGGCTGTTGGCTGTTGACTGTTGAACGTTAACTGGTTAGGTACTGTTGACTGTTGAACGTTGACTGTTGACTGTTGACTGTTAACGTTAACTGTTCACTGTTAACTGTTGAACGTTGGCTATTGACTGTTGACTGTTGGCTGTTGACTGTTGACTGTTGACTGTTGAACGTTAACTGTTGACTGTTTACTATTGACTGTTGACTGTTGACTGTTGACTGTTGGCTGTTGGCTGTTGACTGTTGAACGTTAACTGGTGGCTGTTGACTGCTGACTGTTGACTATTGACTATTAACTGTTGAACGTTGGCTATTGACTGTTGACTGTTGAGCGTTGGCTGTTGACTGTTGACTGTTGACTGTTGACTATTGACTATTGACTGTTTGACTGTTGACTGCTGACTGTTGAACGTTGACTGTTGACTATTGACTGCTGACTGTTGGCTGTTGGCTACTGAATATTGACTGTTGACTATTGACTGTTGACTATTGACTGTTTGACTGTTGACTGCTGACTGTTGAACGTTGACTGTTGACTGTTGAACGTTGACTGTTCAGTGTTGACCGTTAACCGTTGAACGTTGTGAACACTATTATGATAATCGTAGGAACCTGATTTGTGAATTTGCAAAACTAACTTCCTCTGAGGCGTGGCTTAATCAGCTCGCATTACATAGCACGAGACAGCTAGCGTAGCGTAGTAGCACATAGGTGTTGAAGCCTCGTTGAAAGCAAAACTGTGGTTCCATTTGGCTCTTCATCGATAGGCAGGCCAGAAGACCCCAGCAATAGCGCCGTCTGGAATGACCTTCGATCCAATATTGAGTGCTCAATCCTCTGCTGGGCTAACCCCAAATTTGTACATTAGTTTTGGTCTTCCAGTTCGTCGTTGTGTTGCTCCTTAATCGTGTTTGGCCTTCGTGGATGGAGGTGTCCTTGATCCTTTAGTGAGCTCAGGGGGCAATAAGCGGTAAGTTACATGACTGGTAGAGAGTAAATAAATGGCTCCTCTCTCATCGTAAGACCACGGAAGTCATTACGCGCTGGAATGCCAAAAACTAAGTATCATTAGCTCCCGCTAGCGTATGCTTTGGCGCACCTCTTGTCCGCCATTAAGCTTCGTGCAGCTGCTTCTAACGTAAAATCTGCAACTAAGACACATTTGCAACGTCGTCCTGTTCCACAGCGTCTGACGCCACATTGTCCGGCAGAGCCCTTTGGCCCAGCTGGGAGACGGTCCGGGGTGAGATGTCCCAGCCCCTGATCCACAGCGCCTGACACCGCATTGTCCGGCAGTGCTCTGGAGGCCAGCTGGGAGACGGTCCGGGGCGAGATGTCCCAGCCCCTGATCCACAGCGCCTGACGCCACATTGTCCGGCAGTGCTCTGGAGGCCAGCTGGGAGACGGTCCGGGGCGAGATGCAGGCGCTGCTCGCATCGGACCGGCCCGAGGACGGCTTCAAGAACGAGGCGGAACAGCTGAGTCGTCATGGCGACTGGAAGCAGTTCACGCTGTTTCAGCGTGGCCGACGTGACCAGTATGCGTGTGCCAAGCTGCCGCTCACGTGCGCGCTCATCGAACAGTACCCAGAGGCGGCAGGTGAGCGGCTGGGCGGCCGCAGCGGTCCGCTGCGACTGGTGCCTTCTGCCTGCCGGTGACGATGGCGGCTCACTCTGGATCGGCTGTCCCGTCCGTCTTAAGAGTCGCCATGGTGACTTGCACGTGATCGTGTGCGGTGGGAGGCTGTCGAGGTGACCAGGCCAAGTTCAGACGATCCTTGTATTTTACGTCTGTGACATGTGACCTTTGTGTGACCCGTGTGCTATTTGTGAGCTATTTGCATGCACATTGTGAGTTATTTGCTATTTGTGAGCTACGGTATGCCGTTGTGAGCTATTTGTTGGAGCCGTGTGGATCTCTGTGGTGGTAAGGATGCTTTGTTGAACCCGTTTGGACCTCTGTGCGGCGGCACCCCTTGGAGCCGTGTGGACCTCTGCGGCAGTTAGGCTGCTTTGTTGGAGCCGTGTGGACCTCTGCGGCAGTTAGGCTGCTTTGTTGGACCCCTGTGGACCTCTGCGGTAGTTAGGCTGCTTTGTTGGACCCGTGTGGACCTCTGCGGCAGTTAAGCTGCTTTGTTGGACCCCTGTGGACCTCTACGGCAGTTAGGCTGCTTTGTTGGACCCCTGTGGACCTCTGCGGCAGTTAGGCTGCTTTGTTGGACCCGTGTGGACCTCTGCGGCAGTTAAGCTGCTTTGTTGGACCCCTGTGGACCTCTGCGGCAGTTAGGCTGCTTTGTTGGACCCCTGTGGACCTCTGCGGCAGTTAGGCTGCTTTGCTGGACCCCTGTGGACCTCTGCGGCAGTTAGGCTGCTTTGTTGGACCCCTATGGACCTCTGCGGCAGTTAGGCTGCTTGTTGGACCCGTGTGGACCTCTGCGGCAGTTAGGCTGCTTTGTTGGACCCCTGTGGACCTCTGCGGCAGTTAGGCTGCTTTGTTGGACCCCTGTGGATCTCTACGACAGTTAGGCTGCTTTGTTGGACCCCTGTGGACCTCTGCGGCAGTTAGGCTGCTTTGTTGGACCCGTGTGGACCTCTACGGCAGTTAGGCTGCTTTGTTGGACCCCTGTGGACCTCTGCGGCAGTTAGGCTGCTTTGTTGGACCCGTGTGGACCTCTACGGCAGTTAGGCTGCTTTGTTGGACCCCTGTGGACCTCTGCGGCAGTTAGGCTGCTTTGTTGGGCCCCTGTGGACCTCTGCGGCAGTTAGGCTGCTTTGTTGGACCCCTGTGGACCTCTGCGGCAGTTAGGCTGCTTGTTGGACCCGTGTGGACCTCTGCGGCAGTTAGGCTGCTTTGTTGGACCCCTGTGGACCTCTGCGGCAGTTAGGCTGCTAGTGCGGCCAGATGAAATTCAAGCAATCCGTATGTGACCGCTGTGATGTATATGCGATCCATGATCTGTGTGAGATGCGACCCGTATGTAGCTTCTCTCACCCCTATGTGAACGGTGTGGCTCGTGTGTGACACCTGCCTGTCGGCCAGGCTGTCGGAGGGCCAGGCCAAGTTCAGATGACCCGATGACTCGTGTGTGTGACCCGTATGTGTCGGCCAGGCTGTCGGAGGGCCAGGCCAAGTTCAGATGACCCGATGACTCGTGTGTGTGACCCGTATGTGTCGGCCAGGCTGTCGGAGGGCCAGGCCAAGTTCAGATGACCCGATGACTCGTGTGTGTGACCCGTATGTGTCGGCCAGGCTGTCCGCGCGGCCAGGCCAAGTTCAGATGACCCGATGACTCGTGTGTGACCCGTGTGTATTGGCCAGGCTGTCGGCGCGGCCAGGTCAAGTTCAGATGACCTGACTCGTGTGTGACCCACGTGTGTCTGTCAGGCTGTCGGCACGGCCAAGTCAAGTTCAGATGACCTGACTCGTGTGTGACCCACGTGTGTATTGGCCAGGCTGTCGCCGCGGCCAGGTCAAGTTCAGCATGCTGTCGCCGGGCACGCGCGTCTGGCCGCACGCCGGACCCACCAACTGTCGTCTGAGGATGCACCTGGGTCTGGTCGTGCCGCCCGGCGCTGGTATCAGAGTCGCCGACACCAACAGGTACAGTCACACGCACGCTCTGTTGCGGCTACATCACGGCCAGCCTGTAGAGAGCTGTTCGGAGGAGCTGTACACAGGCTGCAGAGAAGCTGTTCGAAGGTGGCGATAGACTTAACATTGGCTAGGCATAGCGTTGCTGCCTGAGGTGCGAGAAAGGTCTTTCATGATGCATGTTATTGATCCTGGTCGGGTTTCCCGTGATATTTAACAGTGCCATCCTCACTACCGCACATGCCGATCTTCGATATCGACGAAGTGTATAGTCTGGCAGGTTGGCGCTTGTTATGAGTTTCAGGTTATGTCAGGTTATATTATGAGTTATGAGTATTTTTTTTCAGGCGGTGTACATTCCTTTCAGCGCTATCGGAAATGCCGACCTCGTCCAAGTTATATCGGTGCAGTTGTTCTCGGCCGTGGAACAATCGTGCTAGCCGAGTTTCCTGTGGTGCGTTGATCTGGTCTGGCGGTAGCGGGGCGTGGGTCAACCGACCGCAATGGCTTTGTCACGATCAGCGTTGGAACTCGGTAGGCCCGCGACTGCCCGGTGTGGGCTCCCGACTGCCTGGTGTGGGGTCCCGTCCCCGCCCCCTGACCGACAGTCAGATCTTATCACAACTCGTGCCGCCGCTCTACTCCGATCTACCTTTCCGTGCAGCTTCTGGCTAGTCGTTCTGTTGCAGGAGTAGCGCACATTTCCCTCCCCACACTGACCCCTGATGTCAGCGACCGACTCTGTTACAGCACGTGGCAGGAGGGAAAGGTGATGGTCATCGACGATAGCTTCGAGCACGAGGTGTGGAACGACGGTGAGCGGGCGCGTTTCATCCTGATCGTGGACATCTGGCATCCGGAGCTGACTGCCGAAGAGCGGCACGCGCTGCCTGCCATCTAGCGGCTCTCACCGGCGCACCTCGAGTTTGCCACGTGTTCGCCGTCGCAACGGCGGCCCACACGTGACCGTGATGAGGTCGTGTGATCGTGATCGTGACAGGGTACGCGGTCGTAATAGAAAGACGGTCCCGAGACGACGTCCGGCATACCGTCGACTGCCGACCGTTTGTTAGGCGCGAGTTGTGGTGTATTTTTACCGGGGTGTTTTGGATGCGGTGCTGCACGAGTGGCGCGTGTTTCCCCGGTGTCCCTTGCCGTGCGATCCAGCAGCGAAATGTATGTGTGGGCGAGCGAGCGAGAGAGAGACAGACAGAGAGTGCCGTTCGCATGTGTGTTGAGAGGCTGTCCCTGCGGCTGGCCGGCCGCCGTGGCGGTCGCAGAGCTTATCGGCGTTACGCTCAGGCCGGGTCGAGCCAGTCCGCGTCGGAGTGTTTTACATGGCAGCCAGCATCGGACCGCAATTCCTATTTTCTCGGCCGGAGCTGGACAGGAACCGGCCGGCGGCCGCTGCACGGTCGCCCCGGGACGTGTGCAGCACAGCCAGCCGACCCGGCACACCAACCATACAGATGTCCTTTATTATCTCGGCTGACAACTGCAGCGAAATACAAAGAGTCGGTGGAACGCCTCGCAGTGGCGCGACGGCTGCCGGTCCGGCTGCGGATCGGCCCGGCCATCACGACAGCCTCGCCGAGTGCGGCCACTCGACGTCACTGCACACCAGCGCGCCCGCGGCGGACGACTTCACCATGCACATCCGCATCACCGATAACAGCTCGCTCCTCACACACAACGGGCTCGTGAAACTATACACAGCGCAACAGTGGAGATATATATACATAACGCAGACGACTGGCACACGCGCGTGCTGTTCCTCAGTTGTAGCGTGGCTGCTGCCTTATGACGGGCCTCCACGGGTTCGTACAGCACGGATCGCGTCTGCCGTGGCCGGCCGCACTCGGACGGGGTGCGCCGTACTGGCCGTGCGGCTGGAACGAGCTGTACTGAGCCTGGGAATGCGACGTGCTGTGCTGGGCCTGTGATTGAGGCGCTCCGTATTCCTTGTTGGGGGGAGGGGCTCCGTATCCTTTCTGCGGCTGAGGGGCTCCATATTCTCGAGACGGCAGCGCCCTATGTCCCTCCTGAGGCTGAGGGGCTCCATATCCCTGCTGGGGCTGAGGGGCGCCGTATTCCTCCTGTGGTCGGGAAGCGCCATGATTCCGTTGGGACTTCAAGTACAGCTTTTCTGTTCTATACCCGCCGCTGTTGCGCCGGTTGTATACGGGCGTTTTGTGGCTCGTCGGTCTGTTGGAGTGGTTCGGCGGCACCACAAACATCACGTTCTGTGGCGATGCGGTGTCGTATACCTGAAACGATAGACCTTTAGCCATCTGCAGTCGCGCGTCAGTCAGAGCCATCGGCAGTCGTGGCAGACACGCGCACGTCCTCCCGCCATCGGCAGTCGTGGCAGACACGCGTCAGTCCCCCCGCCATGACACACCGGTGCTGATGATAGTTACGGTACTGCACCCATGCACGATTGGCACTTAGCCATCGGCAGTCGTGGCAGATGTGCGTCAGCCTCCCCGCTATGACACCGGTGCCGATGAGAGTTACGGTACTGCACCCACACACGTGGCCGGCACGTTATCGGACCTTCAACCACGCACCTTGTTAAGGTAACACACGAGTGAGTTTATCTTTACCGTAATCTGGCAGGCAGTCGGTTATTAGCACGTACACTCTTGCTTTAAACAGCGCGTTGCATGCGGGTCACGTTTAGATGGACTGCGAGGACACCGGCTGCGGTGGACAGCGGGACGTTGGCAGTTTATCATCTCACCTGGTTCAGTGCCGGTGCTCGGTGGTCGAGTGCCGGTGCTCGCTGTTTTACGCGTATTAGTTGTCACTGGAACGGCTTTAGGCGGAATTGACCAGTTTGCTTAGTTAAATATGTTCCAGTTAAACGGTGCTTCCATGACCAGGAGCCACGGATGTCACAAATGTTATGATTTATCCCGAGCGACAGGGTAGTTCTGGTTAGGTTTATACGACGTCATTTACGGCGGGGCTGCATGTCATGAGTATGGACATCACGATTCGGCGTCGACAACCTTGTTTACCATTGTATTTATTTACACTATTCACAGTGGGCAAGGGGGGAAAATACTTCACATCGTGGTATTGCCAGTCCTCTCGCCCCCTTCCACATTTCCACACACCTTGTAACGATTTGAACTATCTAAACTTCCTGCCAGTCGCAGCCTGCAGGTCGCATCCACTGCCTTGAAAGCGGTGCGGTGTCGTTTGTAACATCGCTTATACACACACGCGCACATACACCTAATTCTGGGCATGGCGGTGCGCGGGAGCGGTTGTCGCGCGGCGCAGCACACACCTTGCTCCGAACATTGTGACCGCAGGACACCAGCGCCGAAGTATCTCGGTGACCGGTGACGAGTCATTTGTTGACCTGGGGTCAAATGCGCACCGGACGCGGTTGGGTTGGATGGCGTTGCCGCCTCGCTGGGCCGACGTGAGATTTTGGTCGGCCACGGCGTGTCGCGATGGCCGATTGGCCCCAGGTCATTGCGACATGTGTCGCCGGACATGGCCGCGCCGCCATAGAAAGGTGGCCACGCGCCCATGCATACTGCACGTCTGTTCGCGACGTCTGTCAGACCATGACGGGATCACTGGGTGACCGTGGACAGGTTCGCGACGCTTGTAACTGCTGAAAGGCGGCGCGTTTGCGCCATGTTTGTTTGGCTGGCATACACCATTTGCTCTATGCAATATAATCATGATTTCATACCACATGTTTCAATAATAACTTAGCGTCTATACAAAGTTGGGGTCAGTGAAATGGACACAAAGAGAGTTATTTTTGGGTCTCGAGTTTCACCATTAGAGTGATGTCGTGTGCCATTATTGCAGCATACCGCCGTTTCCTTCTTTTCACAATGCTGCCAAGGGTCTCGGAGAAATTTGCGAGTGTCTATAGCTTACAGTGGCCTTAAAAAAGAATCAAAGCCGAACGACTGTTCAATTACCGATAATGCGTGACCGGAGTTACCAAGCGGAGAAACCGCTCACAGGTATAAAGAAACCGAGAATGGGGCGGTCGATTTTTCGATCTAACGCGCGCGTACGATCCTGACTTCGCGCCCGCGCCTACCATGCTCACCACTGGGGATCGAACTTCGGCCAAAGGAACTGGTCGGGTTGGCTCAGGCTTGTCTGAAAATATAGGTGCGTCATGGTCACGCGTCAAGTCCTTCGGTCATAGGTCAGGTGCCACAAGGCAGTCGACTGATAAGTGAAGATGGCAGTGGGTGCTCGAACTGTTGTACTTTTATGAACTGATCGTTCAAAGGAAACTGCTCAATGCATACGTGGCTGAATCACCTCCTTGTGAGAGGCTAGGCAAAGCAGAAGGTTTCTAGCTCTTGTAGCTTCCAACTGTTCCGCAATTACGCAGATGTTCAAGTGCGTGGACAAAGTGAATTTTCTGCAAGTTTTCTGTGGTACTATGTAATTGTGTATATGAACCGTCCTCGAACACTCAGTGACTACTATGTGGTCTATGTTTTACTGAATAGGCGGAGAGCCTGAGCTCTGGCGGAGGGGAAGGCGCTAGATGTTAATCTAGAGCCTTCTATTCGGACGCATCTAAGCCCAAGGGCCTGTTTTGTCAATCTCGGAGGTACTGTGTCGTTTTTGGCGCGCTTAGGAAGACCGTCAGAAAGCGTGGCTGGAAGAACAGCGCTTAGAGAGACACCAGTTATTTACCGGTCCGTTGTGGCGTTGTTTGTGAGGAGTCATGCGTATCGTGCAGTTTAGAGGAGTCGCACAGCTGACGGTCGTTGCGCCACACATGGCGCGCCCTTTAGAACATGCAGCCACGCGTTGACTTTAAGCGGCGGACAAGCTGAACGCCGCGTAGAGCAGCAACACGCGAGACTACGGCAGAGCACAGAGGAGGAACACAGCAGACTGCGGCACGGCACAGGACACCAACACACCCGCCAGCATCATCGCACGGAGAAGCAGCGCGGGCACTGCCCACCAGCGGGGGCGATCAGCATAAGGTGAAGACGAACCGGCGACAGGACAGCTAGCGAAGTTAGCTCATAGTTTGCGAAGAGTAGGCGCGACTTGACGGCTTAACCTACTGGGTGTGGCAAAGGGCCGTAGCCGGGACCGCCGAGGTCCTTCCACTTGAGCAGATTGATGCTGGGAATGGCGGCGCACGGCGTGATGGGGTTACTGCGAACACAGACGTCACGCCGCGTCAGACCACATGTCAGAGTCTGCCAGATCTACCAAGCGAAGGCAGGACTGACGGTCACAGTTGATTGATCACTGGACCGCCTAGCATGGCGACATGCATGAAGACAAGGAGACAAAAAGTGCACAGTTGTAGAGACATTGACTGATTGAAATGTGCCTGTCTACTAGTCAGTCCAACAGCTGGTCACTGGGAGAAAGTCACCAGGAGGAAACGCTGTGGTGCTAGCGGTTGACAGAACTACTCACATTTGGTGGTCCGGAAGCACCATCGCGTACACCTGAATCTTGTCGATGTTGTCCGAATTGTCACAGAGGAGCTTGCTCAGCTTGACGTTCCGAATTTCATCGATTTGCTCTGAGACAGGCAGGACAAAATTTCCATTTGCATTGCAACATTCGCATTGATGGCACGTATTGCATTGATTATAGTAGGAGATGAGCGCAATTATATATCATAGGTACCTGCAAACGGTTTTATGTCAAAACAATACGGGCACACTGATGTTACTTTCAATTATATCTTCGCAGTCGCAGACTCGTTAGTGCTGCCTCAAAATCACCGTTTTGTTCTTTAGTCATATATTGTTCATGCGGGCGCGGGCGGTGGCATTGGAAGGGTCCAGGGTGGCAACAGACGGACGCTTGGCGAAGGTGGAATGAGGTAATTTCTTCCTGCAGCTTAATTTGCAGGGATTGAGAGAATCCAGCACTTCACCAACATTCACAGTGCAAAGGTGTCGTTAGGCCGCTGGTCTCACCGTGCGTGAAGGAGCTGGGGTATCCCTGGTTTTCGAACCAGAACCGGTCGCCGTACTTGAGGGCACGGAATTGCTCAGCAATAAGGCAGGCGAGCGTGGGTCCGATCATGGATCCGGGCAGCGGCTTCTCCGACACACCTCCCGACCACAGATCAATGTCGTCCGGATGTCTGACAACGCCGCCGTTGGTCAAACATAGGTGCAGTGCTAGCGTGGCAAAATATTCTGCTGGGACTAATTGCTGTAACACTTTGCACCGGGGCTGGAGATCCGATGCGAAGTTAGGGGGTGGTCCAAGTCCTCATTTTCAAGATATATTTTAGGATTGAATAGGGAACATGAATTAACATTAGCAGGGTACCAAACCAGGGGGAGGGTCCAGGCCCACCGACCCACCCGGGATCTCCAGCCATGCTTAGAATCTGTCCAGCATCGAAGTATCCGTGCTGTTAATTGCGGTAATGCGAACATCAAGTCCACAGTGAACAATTTATATGACGTCGGGGACTCTACTCCCGGTGAAGCCAGGGAGAGTCAGTTCAAAGGTTTCTGAAATGGCAAACATGTAGCAGTGACAACGTTCAGTCCAGTGACTTGTGTGTGGCCTTGACTCTGCATGCGAGCTGTTTAGTATTGTTTGACAATCGATGGACGTGGACTGAGGTGAGGCAGAGTTGTCTGCGCTGGCTACCACAATTGCACTGGAGAGCTGTTCATCGCGCAAGGCTTGCATATTGCTATCCTGCCGAGTGGTGCGAGGCGGCCGACCTGGTGTTGGCAGCCGGCGACCCACCTGTAGATGCGGCCGTAGCCCGAGGAGGTCGAGTTGGTCATGACCGCGTTCAGCTGGTGGAAGTCGGTGATGCGCGGCAGACCGCAGTACTCGCGGTAGTCGTTGTAGCCGGGAATACCGTGCTCCCGGCCGCGCTGCATATTGATGGCGGCCAGGTCCATGCCGAACCGGCTCTCGGGCATTTGGAACAGGTGGTTGGTGACCTGTGCACGGCGGGGTCACAAGTTGTGGTGACTTGGCGGCTGAGGGCAGCCGATGCCGACATCCGGAATGTATGGCTGGGCGACGGTAGGAAGTGTAGGTTGGCACTCGCGGCATGTGATATGAAACTTGAATAAAGGAGTACAAGAGGTCGTCAATATTTTGGAAGTTCTTACATCTCCAGCGTTTGTTGCATATACACCGATGTCTGTAGGATAATAAGTACGGTCTCATGTATATATATATATATATATATATATATATATATATATATATATATATATATATATATATATGTATATACATATATATATATACATATGTATATATGTATATACATATGTATATATATATATATGTATGTATATACATATATATATATATATATATATATATATACTTATGTATACATGTATATACATATATATATATATATATATATATATATATATATATATATATATATATATATATATATATATATATATATACATATATGTAAACGTTTCAAAACATCTGGCATATATCTCTTCCACTTCAAGTGTGATTTGATCTGACCTGACCTGACATGATTTGGCACCCACCTCCTGACTGATGGCGTCGTCCATGGCCTGAGCCACCTGGTTTATCATGCCCATGGTATACTGGTCGCAGAATCCTCCCTTGTACATGTCGTACGGCTGCCTTAGCTGGCTGCTGAGACGACTGGAGTCTGCGGCATCGAACACGCCAGGGTCACCGAAGTGTCTCCAGGGTCACAGACTAATCGTCACGCTCCCTTGGACACGAGGCGTACAGGTTCCTCTTGGGGGCCACACATAATTCCCTCAGAGACAGCGTTTGTGTCTCACGTCAGTATTGCATGATTAATTGCAGGTCAGTATTGCATTCATCATCTTAGGGATGACGAAGTTTCTTAGGAGTGTTTATCGTGATTTATGTAAGGGAACGTGCGTTGAGAGGAACTTCGTGAGGGACACTCCAACAATCGGCACGTTCTCGTTGGCAATCACGTTAGAGAGAGCACTTCGGAAACATGGAGTACATCAACATCTGAGCTGGGGAGGCCAGACAAGTTGGCCATTTCTCCGTGAAAAATATTGTTAATTTCGTATCGGACTGGGTCAAATCATATGTTTCTTGGAAAAGCACCGCCTTAGGTTGGACATATTGGTGACAGAAACGTGCGTATAATTATATGGCAGTCAATGGCGTCATTGGTCCGAATTGCTGTAGCTAGTGGCTGAAGTGATGCAATCGACAGTTTGAACATCAGTGTTATTACTGCCTGTTGTTGTGCTTGTTGCTCTAATTATAGGTCCATAGCATTGTCGTTCCATTGCATAAGGCTCCACTTATACAAACCAGCAATGGCTCATAAAAATGGATCTCACTTGCTTCTTATGCTGTCCCGCTGAATAGTGGTGGGAGTAGATGCTAGTCGACACAATGGACGGAAGAAATGGTGGGAGTAGATGCTAGTCGACACAATGGACGGAAGAAATGGTGGGAGTGATGCTAGTCGACACAATGGACGGAAGAAATGGTGGGAGTAGATGCTAGTCGACACAATGGACGGAAGAAATGGTGGGAGTAGATGCTAGTCGACACAATGGACGGAAGAAATGGTGGGGGTAGATGCTAGTCGACACAATGGACGGAAGAAATGGTGGGAGTAGATGCTAGTCGACACAATGGACGGAAGAAATGATGGGAGTAGATGCTAGTGGACACAATGGACGGAAGAAATGCCCCGGCGTGTGAGATGTCATAAAGGAGTTTTTTTTGGAGGACACAGCCAGCTTAGCTTGCAAGAGTGTCTTTTTCTCGCGGGATGCCAGCGGCTGGTGTCAGGCGAGAAGTTATGACTGCGGCGTGACTGTTGCACGTTTGCACCATGACTGTGCCGTGTCGATGTCGTGACCGAGCCGTGATCGAGCCGTGATTGGGTCGTGATTGTCATGATAGCGAGCACACCTTCGTGACGGGTGGGCGTCGCGCCGCCGCCAAATCAGCACCCCTTGTCTCTATCTCTTCCTCCCTCTCTCTCCCTCTCTCTCTCTCTCTCTCTCTCTCTCTCTCTCTCTCTCTCTCTCTCTCTCTCTCTCTCTCTCTCTCTCTCTCTCTCTCTCTCTCTCTCTCTCTCTCTCTCTCTCTCTCTCTCTCTCTCTCTCTCTCTCTCTCTCTCTCTCTCTCTCTCTCTCTCTCTCTCTCTCTCTCTCTCTCTCTCTCTCTCTCTCTCTCTCTCCCTCTCCCGGTGTCTCTATCTCCCTCCCCATTGACTGGTCGGGGAGCAGTGTGCGGCCAAGTCAGCAATGTCGGGGAGCAGTGTCTGCCAGTTGTGGTCGTGGTGGCGCAGCTTGAACCAGCGCCTCGCCCGGGCCCACCTCGGTCGCGTGATAGCGCCAAGCCACCGCCGGCTAATCACACACCGTCAAGTGGCGAAACATTTGGCGCGGACGGGAGGCGTGCCTTGCTTGTCTTGTCGGTAGTCACAACAGGAGCTGGTTCCGTTTTAATTTATTGCCATGCAGGCAACCCGCTGAAGTAAGTGGAACCCTAGTTTTGGAAGTAAACTTTGGAATGGCGTCCCAAAAACTAGAACTAGATAGGGTCGACTGAATCAAATTTCAGCCACGTGCTTGATGGCGCTACGATGGGGTACCGCAGCTCACATGCACACAATCCTCAACCCGCCAGCGTGCATGTCTTGAGACACTCACCGATGTATTTTCCGGTGACGGACCAGCGCTCAATTGTCGAAGGGAGTAGCGAGTGCCCGAACCGGAAGGCGGCCGAGCTGAACACGTTCGAGGTGGACGAGTCGACGGTCGGGTCGTACTTGTGGTTGTAGCCTCGCTGTGGAGAAGTCACCGTCAGTTGGGTCAGGCACGCGTCTCACGCTGTTCTGAATGGCGCCGCAAAACGCACTCATCAAACTATTACATGCGAAGTGGGTGTAGCACAGATACGCAAGCGCCGCCGTGTAATGCGCCAATGCAGCACACGACACGCCACGCGGTGACATGCTCCTGCTTCGCATGTGGTCAGTACCCGGCATGACCCGGTCGCTATCGGGATTCCGGCCGGCTTTACGACCATTCCCCCATGTTCTTGGCTAACAGTTATTCCACCGGGCCGGCGGCAGCCATCAGTCCGGCAGTAATCACCGCTGTCATTGCTACACTACAGAGAGTGTTACAAAGCCATGCCGCAGCGATTGCCGGGGGCCACCGTGGCCGTCGCGTCCACCGGCCGCCTTGTGCAACATCCGTGTCAAAGCGGTCACTTCCGGGAGACGGGCACGGGCAGGGCGGAGAGGAGCGGAGAGGAGCGCTGCTGCATGGTCCGGCCGGCGTCTCACTGCCGGTGGCAGCACCGGGCGGGTGCCGATCGATGGGCTCCAGGTCAGCCGGGTTTTGGGGGGAGATACCACAGAAGAGGGCACTCGCTTGGTGAAGCTTGCGAGCAAACGTGCTGGCACTGCCTCCACGGCGATGTACCCGTACGGTAAGATCGCGTGGCGCCCGGTTCGACACGTGAGGTGTCACGGGACGTCGCAATGGACACTATGCAGAGCGCCACGGTAAGATCGCGTGGCGCCCGGTTCGACACGTGAGGTGTCACGGGACGTCGCAATGGACACTATGCAGAGCGCCACAGAGCCAATGTCGTGGCGCCCGGTTCGACACGTGAGGCGTCACGGGACGTCGCAATGGACACTATGCAGAGCGCCACGGTAAGATCGCGTGGCGCCCGGTTCGACACGTGAGGTGTCACGGGACGTCGCAATGGACACTATGCAGAGCGCCACAGAAGCCAATCGTCGTGGCGCCCGGTTCGACACGTGAGGCGTCACGGGACGTCGCAATGGACACTATGCAGAGCGCCACATAGCCAATGTCGTGGCGCCCGGTTCGACACGTGAGGTGTCACGGGACGTCGCAATGGACACTATGCAGAGCGCCACAGAGCCAATGTCGTGGCGCCCGGTTCGACACGTGAGGTGTCACGGGACGTCGCAATGGACACCATGCAGAGCGCCACAGAGCCAATGTCGTGGCGCCCGGTTCGACACGTGAGGTGTCACGGGACGTCGCAATGGACACCATGCAGAGCGCCACATAGCCAATGTCGTGGCGCCCGGTTCGACACGTGAGGTGTCACGGGACGTCGCAATGGACACCATGCAGAGCGCCACATAGCCAATGTCGTGGCGCCCGGTTCGACACGTGAGGTGTCACGGGACGTCGCAATGGACACCATGCAGAGCGCCACAGAGCCAATGTCGTGGCGCCCGGTTCGACACGTGAGGCGTCACGCGACGTCGCAATGGACACTATGCAGAGCGCCACAGATCCAATGTCGTGGCGCCCGGTTCGACACGTGAGGTGTCACGCGACGTCGCAATGGACACTATGCAGAGCGCCACATATCCAATGTCGTGGCGCCCGGTTCGACACGTGAGGTGTCACGGGACGTCGCAATGGACACCATGCAGAGCGCCACGTATCCAATGTCGTGGCGCCCGGTTCGACACGTGAGGCGTCACGCGACGTCGCAATGGACACTATGCAGAGCGCCACATATCCAATGTCGTGGCGCCCGGTTCGACACGTGAGGCGTCACGGGACGTCGCAATGGACACTATGCAGAGCGCCACAGTATCAATGTCGTGGCGCCCGGTTCGACACGTGAGGCGTCACGCGACGTCGCAATGGACACCATGCAGAGCGCCACAGAGCCAATGTCGTGGCGCCCGGTTCGACACGTGAGGTGTCACGGGACGTCGCAATGGACACCATGCAGAGCGCCACAGAGCCAATGTCGTGGCGCCCGGTTCGACACGTGAGGTGTCACGGGACGTCGCAATGGACACCATGCAGAGCGCCACAGAGCCAATGTCGTGGCGCCCGGTTCGACACGTGAGGCGTCACGGGACGTCGCAATGGACACCATGCAGAGCGCCACGGTAAGATCGCGTGGCGCCCGGTTCGACACGTGAGGTGTCACGGGACGTCGCAATGGACACTATGCAGAGCGCCACAGAGCCAATGTCGTGGCGCCCGGTTCGACACGTGAGGTGTCACGGGACGTCGCAATGGACACCATGCAGAGCGCCACAGAGCCAATGTCGTGGCGCCCGGTTCGACACGTGAGGTGTCACGGGACGTCGCAATGGACACCATGCAGAGCGCCACAGAGCCAATGTCGTGGCGCCCGGTTCGACACGTGAGGTGTCACGGGACGTCGCAATGGACACCATGCAGAGCGCCACAGAGCCAATGTCGTGGCGCCCGGTTCGACACGTGAGGTGTCACGGGACGTCGCAATGGACACCATGCAGAGCGCCACAGAGCCAATGTCGTGGCGCCCGGTTCGACACGTGAGGTGTCACGGGACGTCGCAATGGACACCATGCAGAGCGCCACAGAGCCAATGTCGTGGCGCCCGGTTCGACACGTGAGGCGTCACGGGACGTCGCAATGGACACCATGCAGAGCGCCACGGTAAGATCGCGTGGCGCCCGGTTCGACACGTGAGGTGTCACGGGACGTCGCAATGGACACTATGCAGAGCGCCACAGAGCCAATGTCGTGGCGCCCGGTTCGACACGTGAGGTGTCACGGGACGTCGCAATGGACACTATGCAGAGCGCCACAGAGCCAATGTCGTGGCGCCCGGTTCGACACGTGAGGTGTCACGGGACGTCGCAATGGACACCATGCAGAGCGCCACAGTAAGCCAATGTCGTGGCGCCCGGTTCGACACGTGAGGTGTCACGGGACGTCGCAATGGACACCATGCAGAGCGCCACAGAGCCAATGTCGTGGCGCCCGGTTCGACACGTGAGGTGTCACGGGACGTCGCAATGGACACTATGCAGAGCGCCACAGAGCCAATGTCGTGGCGCCCGGTTCGACACGTGAGGTGTCACGGGACGTCGCAATGGACACCATGCAGAGCGCCACAGAGCCAATGTCGTGGCGCCCGGTTCGACACGTGAGGTGTCACGCGACGTCGCAATGGACACTATGCAGAGCGCCACAGAGCCAATGTCGTGGCGCCCGGTTCGACACGTGGGTGTCACGGACGTCGCAATGGACACTATGCAGAGCGCCACAGAGCCAATGTCGTGGCGCCCGGTTCGACACGTGAGGTGTCACGGGACGTCGCAATGGACACCATGCAGAGCGCCACGGTAAGATCGCGTGGCGCCCGGTTCGACACGTGAGGTGTCACGGGACGTCGCAATGGACACCATGCAGAGCGCCACGGTAAGATCGCGTGGCGCCCGGTTCGACACGTGAGGTGTCACGGGACGTCGCAATGGACACCATGCAGAGCGCCACGGTAAGATCGCGTGGCGCCCGGTTCGACACGTGGTGTCACGCGACGTCGCAATGGACACCATGCAGAGCGCCACATATAATGTCGTGGCGCCCGGTTCGACACGTGAGTGTCACGCGACGTCGCAATGGACACCATGCAGAGCGCCACAGAGCCAATGTCGTGGCGCCCGGTTCGACACGTGAGGTGTCACGGGACGTCGCAATGGACACCATGCAGAGCGCCACAGAGCCAATGTCGTGGCGCCCGGTTCGACACGTGAGGTGTCACGGGACGTCGCAATGGACACCATGCAGAGCGCCACATATCAATGTCGGGCGCCCGGTTCGACACGTAGGTGTCACGGGACGTCGCAATGGACACCATGCAGAGCGCCACAGAGCCAATGTCGTGGCGCCCGGTTCGACACGTGAGGTGTCACGGGACGTCGCCAATGGACACTATGCAGAGCGCCACAGAGCCAATGTCGTGGCGCCCGGTTCGACACGTGAGGCGTCACGGGACGTCGCAATGGACACTATGCAGAGCGCCACAGAGCCAATGTCGTGGCGCCCGGTTCGACACGTGAGGTGTCACGCGACGTCGCAATGGACACTATGCAGAGCGCCACATATCCAATGTCGTGGCGCCCGGTTCGACACGTGAGGTGTCACGCGACGTCGCAATGGACACTATGCAGAGCGCCACATATCCAATGTCGCTGCAAAAGCCGTGCCTTAAATGGCTCGTTGATCCGTGGCGGCTGATGCAATGCGGTGATAGCCGCGCCTGTGCGTGACTGCGGGGCCGGCGAGTAGCATGCGCCAGACGAACCAACATTCATGACACACAGGTATCGTGCCTGTTAGGTGATGGGTGATAGAGTAGATCGTGCATACCTCACTCGCCGCCGCAGCCTGGTTTGGACGTCGCCTGTGTTATTGTTATTATCTGGATTATATAGCGTCGGAGCGTTGTGCTCTCGGGCTCGGCAGATGGCCAGACAGCTGAGGCTGGTAGTGATGAGAGTAATGCAAACACTGGCTTTCGTGGTCGCATGCTCATGTTACGCTCTCCCTTATTTCACGCTTGTTTCTGGCCGTTTGTTTCAGCTGTGATAATTATCATGAGGGAGAGAAAATCTCTTCGCATTTTCGCAGTTTTAAAATCATGATGAGGTTGTTGCTTCAGTCTACTCAGTCATTTGGTCCTGTCCAATAAGCGTCGGCATCTGACGTAGGCTTTACATCACAGTTGAAGCGCCTACTCCGGTATGTGATTATCCGGTTTGCCTTCGATGTTTTACATTCATTACTGCATTGCATACATTCGGTTTGTTCGTTGACACTGTGGAAAGTGGAACTCGTTTCAGCTGATGAGTTAAAATAAATATGCAACGACCAATGTTCCGGCAATCGCCTCGTACGGACCGCTGGTAATAGCGTTTCGACTCACCTTCTCCAGAACCATGCCGTTCTTAGACATGACCTCCTTGCCGAGTACCATGGGCAGGAATTCATTGAAGGTGATCTGCTGAACCAGGGCGCCAACAATCATCCGGGTCTCCTGCAATGACACGAACACATGTGACGTGACACCTGGGTCTCCTGCAATCGAGTGAGGAAAGCCATGGCGAAACATCCGGGTCTCCTGCACTGACACAGAAGCACGTGACGTGACAACCGGGTCTCCTGCAATGGCGCGGAAACACGTGACGTGACATTCGGGTTTCTTACAATCGCACGAGGAAACACGTAGTGTGATATCCGGGCCATCTTGCGCAGAAACACGTTAAGTGACATCGGGGAAAGAATTTCATCACAAGACGGATTAATTGACACAATCTCTTCAGTCTCCGGTCAACCGTAATCTATGGCTACCGACTCAGCAAGCTTTAGGCAGGGTTCTCAGCCTGGGAGCTCCCGAGAATTTCACTACGGAGTCAGCGAAATTAGACTTATGCTTTCCAGAATCGTGGCACCAGAACGTGCGCGTACCGAGTCAGGACAATTAGGCACACAGTAGGCAGGATGATTCGGCACGTGTTCGGATTCCAGGCTGTCGAACAGATGTTTACCAAACGAGAACGATTATGCAAGTGTCCATCGTATATCGAAGAAGCGAATGCTCATCTGTCATTCTCATTCAAGCCACCAGACGTTCGCATGACTCGTAAGAAGTGATCTTCGTAAGAAGGTACGCGAAAAATGCCCATCAGGGGAAGCACACTCAGACTGTCAGATTTCATACGAAAGAATACTGGTCTGTTATCAGCTAAAGATGCATCGAACGCTCGTCAAGCTCCAGCAGCTGGGAACATTCTCCTCAGATTTACGCGGCTGCTAAAGTTGCATTAACCCATCGTTGTAATAGTATATCGCAATTGAGCGAACAGTTGAGGCGCAGCGCATTTTGACGAAGGATTGGAATGTGAGAAGAGAAGTACGAGAGCGAGTTTAATCAGTCATTCACGTTCGGCCATTCCCTTGCAATCTATCCCGGCATTCGTATTTCTGTACCCAATTAGCGGATGAAGTTGGTGTGACAGGTAATCGCTGCGCTACCCACTGCCTCGTCGTTCCCGGTGTGTTCCAGAATGTATCAGTGCCCCACGTAGGGCGTGAAGCATTCTTTGGGTGTGACACGCTTCACTGCTGACTGACATGTGGCAGCCCAGGTCGACTTGCTACCCACCTGGTAGATGGTCTCGTCATCCCAGTGAGGGTTGATGTGACCCAGTTCGTAAGCGAGCCGATTGTGCTCGCGCACAAACACGGTCTGGATGATGGAGAGAACCAGCTGTTCGTTGACGCGGTCATCACCTGGAAGGAACGGAGTGATCGCCCGGATATCGAAGAGCTGCGACATGTCCTGCCCTTTATTTGAATGTAGCTTAGAGGAGCGGGCATATTATCCCCGTGTTGAGTGGCATCCATCCCGTGTTTAACGATTATTACCAGATCGCATAGAGGCGTCACCATGCTCGCAATATTTTCCATTGGATACCTAGGTGATACCGTACTCTCCATCCCAATTGAGCATCGTGGGTAGAAAAAGATAGCGGAACCAGAAATCTACAAAACCCGCAAAAACGATTTCACTCAACTTGGAAAAAGGTGCATTTTTCACACATACCTTGAGAGCGGTCCACAGATTCGCTTGGAATTGCAAAAAAACATCCCAAGCAGCCCACGCGAGCTGAAAACGAACCAAATTCGCAAAGGGACTCGAGCTCTTTCCCACGACTTGGCCGATCGGTGGCGTACTCGTGACAGATGTGGGCGAAGCCTTTGCCGGCCGGTAGTACTGACCGGCGTCGAAGCAGTAGATGTCCTTGGAAGGCCGGATGCAGCCCTGGTCGGGCGCGTGCAGGTTGGGTGGCAGCAGGTCCTTGAGACCGAACTCGCGGAACACAGGCAGAGTCTTGAGCAGGCCGCCCTGGTAAGCACGCATCCTGCGCGCCGTCTTCAGGTCGGAGCCGTAGACGTAAGACGCGTCCAGGTATGACGTCACAGAGTTGATGGGGTCCCGCGGGCCTGCAACAGAGCGGAAGCGCATGAGGCGGAGTACGTGGAGGAAGGTTGGAGAAGCTGGTGACGTAGATGTGGTGATCATCGCACAAATTCCAATAATAAACACTCTCGTAGCTTGCTGACGGAATCACTTTATTTACTTCGTCGCACGAGTTCTTTGTGAACTTCATCAGCAGTGCATGGAGAACGGCAGACAGAGGGAGGGATCAGTGTGCAAATGAGCAGGTCCCGTCCCGGAGCTGAAGGACGGCCGTTTGACACGGATAGACAACATGGATGACTGCTGGCATGAGGTCACAAGTACCAGGCAAGATGAAGATGAACGATCGATGTTGTACACGAAAGCGGCTCATCAGCTGCCATCGATGGCCAGGCCTCCTTGGCTTGGCTACCTCTTCCGGAGTCGGCATATTTCATACACGGGCAACTCGACTCCACGGTGCCGCAAACACTGTCAGGTGGCAGACTGGGTAAATGAGATGTCAGCACAACCCCGAATTCGAATATGAATAAACATCAATAACTGAATCGCAAGATTATGCAGCTGAAGCACTTGAAAAGGGAATGGAACGTTGCATTATCGTCGGCAAACGTGGGACATGCTATGACACGGTGAAGTCGGTTTCGTAATTTCATCCTAATCACAGAGTTTATCAGATGTTATTATCAACAGTCCCCATCGGTTTCACATGCAACGTTGTAGCGGGAGATAATGTCGAAGGTCAAGCTACTACCGGAATCTTGCAGGCCACCCACGATTACCACGAAGGCTGGTTCAACATTCGCATAATTACAGGCTATCCCAAATTCGCTCGCCTTTCGTCCTTGCAATGTTGCCGTGCGCTGTGTACCGTGATGCCCCAGCTGTTGGTACGTCTGTGTACCGTGATGCCCCGGTTGTTGGTACGTCTGTGCACCGTGATGCCCCGGCTGTTGGTACGTCTGTGTACCGTGATGCCCCGGTTGTTGGTACGTCTGTGCACCGTGATGCCCAGCTGTTGGTACGTCTGTGTACCGTGATGCCCCGGCTGTTGGTACGTCTGTGTACCGTGATGCCCCGGCTGTTGGTACGTCTGTGTACCGTGATGCCCAGCTGTTGGTACGTCTGTGTACCGTGATGCTCAGCTGTTGGTACGTCTGTGTACTGTGATGCCCAGCTGTTGGTACGTCTGTGTACCGTTTGCCGCGACTGGACACTGGCGGCAATACCTGCACCGTCACACTAACCTCAACCAGGTCTCCAGGAGGCCGGCCAGGGCGCGTGAGCAGTCCATTTGCGACCCCACGCATGACTCGACACTCCAGTTCTCGACCTTGTGTGCCGGATTGTTGTTGCGTGCAGCGCGCGCCGCCCGACCCCTCACGCGACCGCTACCGGTCAGACTGACGGTGACGCCCAGGGTCTGGCGCCGCGGGAAGTGGTATGTCCCACAAGGGCATTCCGCGTGCACTTGAAGAGGGTTGTGCGGGGCTGTCTGCAAGCAGTACTCGGCAGCCGACGTTGTTTGTTCCGGGCTGCTCGTGGCGTCGGCACGTGTCGCTAAGCGCGATAAGTATATGTGTAAACAGGAAACAACTGCTGGTGGGAGAGATCCCTAACGTGATTACTGTGCAACGTGGGGAAATGAGTGATTGACGTCTGAATATGTTGACACAATATTTAATGGTTCGGATATATCAGCATTGCCGGCTGTTTTCGCATGACACCTGAATTTGCCGCACACTACGCTATTCGTCGTCTGGGCATCTTTTGGTGTCTCGTTGGACCCGTTGGACTGATGATCATCCCGTTGGATAATCATCCCGTTGCATCCCGTTGGACTGATAATCCATCTGGAAGGCACTGGAGACAACACCTTTCGCAACATTTCTACGACCAACGGAACAATTAATATTAGAGCATGGCATAGGTCCGAGTATTAGCTGTTGCCACAGCTATGCCCAATGAATTTTAAACAGCACTCCATATATCGCACGTGGCATCTGCAATCAGTAGCCTCAATGATACTAAACCCATTCAGTCTGGAGGCTGTATGCTTGAATTGTCATCAGTGATGGAACGTGGGCAGACAGTTTCTGGTGCACCACATCTAGGAAAGCCGAATAACACCAGAGCAAAACATCTGGACTACCTGCGCACGGACTCGATGGTCTGCAACCAGCCGGAGTCCACCTACATGCTGTTCGAACTCCGCTCATCTGCTGGCAGGACTGCTTTCCGTCTGCTGGCAGGACTGCTTCCCGTCTGCCCGTCTGCTGGCAGGACTGCTTCCCGTCTGCCCGTCTGCTGGCAGGACTGCTTCCCGTCTGCCCGTCTGCTGGCAGGACTGCTTCCCGTCTGCCCGTCTGCTGGCAGGACTGCTTCCCGTCTGCCCGGCTGCTGGCAGGACTGCTTCCCGTCTGCCCGGCTGCTGGCAGGACTGCTTCCCGTCTGCCCGGCTGCTGGCAGGACTGCTTCCCGTCTGCCCGGCTGCTGGCAGGACTGCTTCCCGTCTGCCCGGCTGCTGGCAGGACTGCTTCCCGTCTGCCCGGCTGCTGGCAGGACTGCTTCCCGTCTGCCCGTCTGCTGGCAGGACTGCTTCCCGTCTGCCCGTCTGCTGGCAGGACTGCTTCCCGTCTGCCCGTCTGCTGGCAGGACTGCTTCCCGTCTGCCCGGCTGCTGGCAGGACTGCTTCCCGTCTGCCCGTCTGCTGGCAGGACTGCTTCCCGTCTGCCCGTCTGCTGGCAGGACTGCTTCCCGTCTGCCCGGCTGCTGGGCCGACTCTTATCCGTCCAATACCCAGACCCCCGCTTTGCTTGTCGTTTGTTCGCCGTCGGATCACTGGTCATGCGTTGGCTGAGCTTCTGTTCGCCAAGGCTAGGCTTACTCCTGGCCGCTTTGGCGATCTTTGCCGGTACGGAGATGGATTTCGGTCCGTGCAGCAGGTGGGCTCTGACCCGCACTGTGAGCGGATTCTGGCCAGCGCATCGTCTGGACTCCGTCACTGCCAGCGGACTAGATGCCTTCCCACCAGGCGCACCATGGGCCGGCTGTTGACTTTTATCGAAGTGGGTCGTGGCCCAGATGTCGCCGGGGTCACATGTGCCGGTGGTGGGCCGGAGCGGCCGGCATTCGACACGTTGTGCAACCAAGGAGGAGCGAGGTCGCAGAGCCATTGTAAGTACGCCGCACCGAGCACTCGACCTGCGATGACCTGGCAAACGTCTCGGACCGTGCAGGCGGGGCTCACTTCCAGACACCCGTATCGTGCAATCGTTTCAAGGGCACCTGATACCATTAATTATCAGACAAATGCACCGCTGTCCAGCAGCCCCTGGTCAGACATCACCGAACAGGTCGGGAATGAACTGTCGAGGTGACCTTTAAGGTAACTGACCGCTTTCAAGTAGCCGGCTCGATAACTATCTTACCTTACGCGTGGGGCGTGAGTGTGCTCACCCGTTCCCTCACCAATCAACTGTCAGACCGAGTGACTGTCAGACCGAGTGACTGTCGGACCGAGTGACTGTCGGACCGAGTGACTGTCAGACCGAGTGACTGTCGGACCGAGTGACTGTCAGACCGAGTGACTGTCAGACCGAGTGACTGTCAGACCGAGTGACTGTCGGACCGAGTGACTGTCAGACCGAGTGACTGTCGGACCGAGTGACTGTCAGACCGAGTGACTGTCGGACCGAGTGACTGTCAGACCGAGTGACTGTCGGACCGAGTGACTGTCAGACCGAGTGACTGTCAGACCGAGTGACTGTCGGACCGAGTGACTGTCAGACCGAGTGACTGTCAGACCGAGTGACTGTCGGACCGAGTGACTGTCAGACCGAGTGACTGTCGGACCGAGTGACTGTCAGACCGATGACTGTCGGACCGAGTGACTGTCAGTGACTGTCGGACCGAGTGACTGTCAGACCGAGTGACTGTCGGACCGAGTGACTGTCAGACCGAGTGACTGTCAGACCGAGTGACTGTCGGACCGAGTGACTGTCAGACCGAGTGACTGTCGGACCGAGTGACTGTCAGACCGAGTGACTGTCGGACCGAGTGACTGTCAGACCGAGTGACTGTCGGACCGAGTGACTGTCAGACCGAGTGACTGTCGGACCGAGTGACTGTCGGACCGAGTGAATGTCAGACCGAGTGACTGTCAGACCGAGTGACTGTCGGACCGAGTGACTGTCAGACCGAGTGACTGTCGGACCGAGTGACTGTCGGACCGAAGTGACTGTCAGACCGAGTGACTGTCGGACCGAGTGACTGTCGGACCGAGTGACTGTCAGACCGAGTGACTGTCGGACCGAGTGACTGTCGGACCGAGTGACTGTCAGACCGAGTGACTGTCAGACCGAGTGACTGTCAGACCGAGTGACTGTCAGACCGAGTGACTGTCAGACCGAGTGACTGTCGGACCGAGTGACTGTCAGACCGAGTGACTGTCGGACCGAGTGACTGTCAGACCGAGTGACTGTCAGACTGAGTGACTGTCGGACCGAGTGACTGTCAGACCGAGTGACTGTCAGACTGAGTGACTGTCGGACCGAGTGACTGTCAGACCGAGTGACTGTCAGACCGAGTGACTGTCAGACCGAGTGACTGTCGGACCGAGTGACTGTCAGACCGAGTGACTGTCAGACCGAGTGACTGTCAGACCGAGTGACTGTCAGACCGAGTGACTGTCGGACCGAGTGACTGTCAGACCGAGTGACTGTCAGACCGAGTGACTGTCAGACCGAGTGACTGTCAGACCGAGTGACCGCCTGCCTGCCGTGACGCCGCCGTTTGTTGCGACACGCTTTTCACACATTTCACGCCAGCCGTGCTTCGTTTTTCAAAGAGCGCTGGATTGCCGCGGTGCATGCGTCACAAGCTGCCGCGGAGACCAAAGGAGCCGCGGCCGTGCCCAATCGACTTGATTCACGCCTCGCGGCCATCTTGGTTACCTGATCACTGACCTTGCTGTGGGCTCGACTTTAGTCCCCTGGCCACACCCACTCCTGACCCGACACACGCGATGTAGGTCTGCCAGCTGGTGGTCCCAATTACCTCATGATATTGGAATGCACCCCACTCGGCTGCACGCTGCTGTGCACGTGCTTTCGATTCCCGCTCTCGATTTGGAAAGACGAGGTCCTGGCAGCCTGATTACAGCCTCATATTGCATGTATTAATTTTATGCAATTGGCCATGTGTTGTTCCAACGTGATGGCGATGATTCTAGCGCATTCACAAGCCGCACCTATTGTCCATAGACTGCCTGCCGTATGCATTATGAGAGCATAGCATGACCCTTCAGCAGTGAACCCTATCTTATCTCCCCCGAAATATAGGTCACAGCCATCACCAGAGTCTCCATCATACCAGGCATTCTGAACCTCCGCAACGCTGCCGGTTTTGGCAGATTGACTCACCCGACTTGGCATCGCCCAACACTGTTGGCGCCGACAGTGGACTCACCCGACTTGGCATCGCCCAACACTGTTGGCGCCGACAGTGGACTCACCCGACTTGGCATCGCCCAACACTGATGGCGCCGACAGTGGACTCACCCGACTTGGCATCGCCCAACACTGATGGCGCTGACAGTGGACTCACCCGACTTGGCATCGCCCAACACTGATGGCGCCGACAGTGGACTCACCCGACTTGGCATCGCCCAACACTGATGGCGCCGACAGTGGACTCACCCGACTTGGCATCGCCCAACACTGTTGGCGCCGACAGTGGACTCCCCCGACTTGGCATCGCCAAACACTGTTGGCGCCGGCAGTGGACTCACCCGATTTGGCATCGCCAAACACTGTTGGCGCCGACAGTGGACTCACCCAGTTTGCACTTGTGGTGCACGCCGGGCAGCGAACGAATCAGATTCATGCACTTCTGGCCGTACAGGCTGTAGAATCCGTCGTCCTCGGGGATGACGATCGGGAAGCAGAGCGGGTTGTCGGCCTGCCTCGGGTCGTTGCAGCAGTCGGGCATCATCGGCCGGCCGTTGCGGTCTGTCGGAGCATGACGCATATGTCACGCATCCGTCACACTCGTCATCCGTCACACTCGTCATCCGTCACACTCGTCACAGCCATCGCATCGGTGTCGCACCGTGTGTGTGTGTGTTTGGTGGATTTGGTCAGCCTGCCACCGTGTTGGTGATTTCGCATGTTGCTGTATGTTTGCTGAGTGTGGTTGTGTAATGGTACATACAAGGTAGAACAAGGTGGCGCAACGATTATTCATTCGAGGACATTAGACGAGAAGGGAATAGTAGAGTTGACTTTAAAAGAGCTGACGGGAAGCGTAGTTGAATGATGTCTTGAAGTTAGGCGAGTAGAGATAAGCAGAGCTGAGAGGAGTTGCAGTAGAGCTGGAGTTGTAGATTTGCTGACATGCGTAGGTGATGAGGTAGCACAAAGTTGCCAGTCCGGAAGATGCCTGTTTAGGGTATGGGTTGTGGAGGGTGGGCTGGGAACGGGACATCGCCACAAATACAGTCAACATTTCAAGAACATATTATATACTTTATGGAACATTGGTATTTGTCTGCTTACTTTTTTGCTTTGTCTTTTTTGTTCGTTTTCATTTAGGAGAAGTATGGTTTTAATTATTGTCTCTTTTCTTTTTTTAGCGTATCTTATGCTTATTTTTGATAGTTGAAAAATATTTGAATCGTGTTTGATTTTCACTTTTCATTCTATTCTTTTTAACTAACCATTTCATTTTGTCTCGTTCCCGTTTTCATTTCATATTACAGGTCATGAATAATGCGTGTAGTCGAAAGAAAGTGGAAGAGATGTTCGTGTAATGTTGGATGGTCCTTGTTGAGGAGAGTGATGCTTAGTGGGGTATTGTTTGTGGTGCAGAAGTTTGTGATATGTTGTCTCTCGTTGGTATATTTGGTGCAGTGTATGAGTATGTGTTTGATGGCAGGTGGTTGGTGACATGTGGTACATTGTGGTCGCAGAAGGCCTAGTTTCAGGTAGGAGTGAGTGAAGTTTGTGTGTCCGTTGCGTAGGCGTGTCTGTGTACAGCTGCACCGCCGTTGTGCCCGTCTGCTGTGGTGTGTGTGTGTGTGTGTATGTGTGCACTGGCGGATGTAGCCCACCGGTTTGGGGGGGGGGGCAACTTTCGGTTTTCGGCGTCAGCCCCCTCCCCTCCCCCTCCCCCAGTGGCGTACCTAGGAATTGCATCAGGGGAGGGGTCGAACGGATTTGGAGGGTGCCCATTCTCCCACTATTTTTGGTTAAAAGCACCGGATTTCGAGCAGTATTTGGCAAAGGGGACCATTTTAAAAAATAATAATAATAATAAAAATAAAATAATAATTGCCAACATAATTTGCTGTGTTAATAACCTCCACCGTTTCTGTTACCGGATTTTTGTTCTTGTTTACCAAAACGTTCACGTTCACGTTCAACGCCTTGTACCACGTCAACGTTCGTGCACGTGCACACACTGGCGGATCCGATTTTGTCAACTCTTGCTGTAAGCAGAACTTGAGTAGCATGGAACCCTCGATGTGTGTTAGAATCTACTATGCTACCATATTGGCTTCCAAACAATTATTTTTAATTAAAAAAATCCTTTAAAATTGGAGATTCTTTCATCCAGACGCTATTTTTTACCTTGGCAAAGGTTACTGCATTTTAATTTAGTTGACTTCTGTTGGTTTCGGGGGGCCAAAAGACACTATGGCCCCCCTTTTAAGCGCTTCGGGGGCCATGGCCGGAATGGCCCCTCCCTAGATCCGCTAGTGTGTGTGTGTGTAATTTGCCGTCGGTGTAGATGATGCAATTTTGGTATTGTGATATAAATTGCTGAACGAGTTGCTGTATTTCTATGTCTGTGTGGGTGGCTTTGGTTTGTCTATATGGTCCTATGCTGGTGCTCCCTGTTTCAGAAATTGCTAATTGTAGTTCTGTCGGTGTGAATCGAGCGTTGTGAATATGCGCCCGTGTATGTCTGATTAGGGGTGGAGCATCAAGTGGAAATATGCGCCCGTGTATGTCTGATTAGGGGTGGAGCGTCAAGTGGAAATATTGATGATCTAAGATGAGAGCTGTATGCGAAGACGCCTGTGATGATTTGTGGGCCTGTAATGTTGTTGTTGCTTTGTCTGAGTGTTATGATTTGATAACACTGGAGCAGCATGCACACATTTCAATATGTGCAAAAAAAACTCCCAGAATCCATAACTAAGCAAAAGCTTCACACATCACATCGTAACACTTCTACTTGCACCACTCGGGACATTTCCCAATCCCGCGGCCCACCGGCGAAACAGTGTGGGCGGCGCCATTATCCGTGGTCGTGCATTGTGCGTCGAGAACCACCCAATAAACAAACAAACATCGTTGCGCTTCATTTTTAAATCAGCACGGTTGGACTTGACCTTACAACAACGCAACTAATTCAGGAGTTGAAGTAATACAACATATGTAAGGATATTCACGCCTTATATTATGTTATGGAAAGTATATAAAGCAGATCAAGTGCCAGCCAGTAACCAAATACATTCATATTAGAGTTTTACTGTGGTTCTTTGACTGTTAAAATATTTAACATTGATTTCATTAATATTGCCTACAATATAAAATGATTAAGGCTGAATGCAGTAACGTAGCACAATCAAGGTAAGACATACATTTCACAAGTCCAAGTTATTTGCCTTGATATTTCATAGCATGTATTATACATAGCCTTGGTCCTAGCTGCAATACACTGCAACATTTACATGCATTTGGATTCTTAAAGCATAAAAATTACTGCCACGATGCATCCATTGCGTGGCTGTAGTATGGAATAGAACGTACAAATTTCCATTTTTCAATGGATTTTCACAGTTTGGCACAGCACACAGATATCCAACCTTTTGATTGAGATGTCTGGGTACTATCGTTGCTGGCATCCAACATAGTAAATTACTTCCTTCCATAATTTATTATAGTAGCATAGATACAATAGTGAAGTCCACAACCTATTATATCAACTTCAAGTGAAAGAACGCCTCTCGGGATTTCAGAATCCACCGAGAGGATTCGGCTCTCGTGATGTGACCTGACAAGGTCACATGAGGAGTGATATGAAGAGTGATGATGTGACGAGTGACGAGTGATGCTTGTTATGTGACCTGACAAGGCATATGACGAGCATGGCAACTGACCCGAGTAGATCTTTAGCTGGGTAACTGCGCAGTGGCATTGGCGGCACGTTAACAATTAATTCAAGTTATGTCGTTCAACAGAAATGGTTTGGTCAGATGGTGGGCTCATGGTATATGCAAAAATATCTGCTTAGCAAAGACTCTCATCCCAGAATCTATTCAATGAAGACATTTGGATTAAAAGTACTAGAGCACCGAATTACAACGGGGACTACTATCAAGGCTTTTCATCGTCCAGTGATGTGTGCGTCCAGGCTGAGATTTAAGAACCCCGAAGATAAGGGGATGAATTTAGCCCGATTGCAGGGTGTATATTTGTAAAAACACTACTTATGGTGCAAGCAGTTAAATGGGCATAATAATGTCAATTTTGTGCCATGTACTCCATAGACGTCATTGTTAAGCTATAAAATAATTGGGACATGCGCAGTGGCGTACTGAAGGGGGGCATTGGAGCAGTCCCCCCACCCCTGAGAGGATGTCGACCCCCAATAATCGCGCCGGGGTTCGGGAAAATAGCGCTAAGCTCCCTAAAATCCTGCTGGTGTCCCCTACAATCGCACCAGGGCCCACAAACATAACATTGGGGGCCCAAAAAAGTCGCGCAGAGGCCCCTGAAAATGAGGCTGGGGTCCTCAAAATCCCACAAAGGCCCCTGAAAATCACATTGGGGGCCTCAAATATCGTTCCGAGACCCTAGAATGACGCTGAGGGTTTCCAAATGTGGACCGGGTCCCTGAAAATACCGCTTGGGCTCCCAAAAAGTCGCGCCGGGATCCAGAAAAGACGCGCCAGGGCCCCAGAAAATCACGCTAAGGCCTTAAAATGTCGGGCCGGGCTCCTGGAAATCATGCTGGGGGCCAACAAGTCTCGCCGGGCCCCCGCGCAAATCACATTTGGCGCCAAAAAGGCTGGCCGGGCCGTCAAAATCACGATGGGTCCCAAAAGGTCGGGTTGGGGCCCCTGATAATCGCACTTGGGCCCCAAAAAAGTCTGATCGGTACCCCTGGAAATCACGCTGGGAGCACAAAAAAAGTCGTACCGTGGTCCTTGAAAATCACGATCGGGGCTGCAAAAAGACTGGCTGGGCCCCTGAAAATCACGCTGGGGCCTCAAAAGTTCATGCCTGGACCACGAAAATCACGCTGGAGTAAAAAAAATCGTGTCGAGATTCTTGAAAATCGCAACGGGGACCCCAAAATGTTGAGCCTGGACCATTGAAAATCACGTTGAACCTGAAGGTACCAAAAAGTCGCGCCCGGGCCCCTGAAAATCACGCTAGGGGCTTGACAGATAGCACCGGGGCCTCAAAGTCTCATCGGGAACACCCAATAAATGAAGCCGGGACAACGAAAAAACAGTCCGGACATGGAAAATCATTCTGGGGAAAATCATTCGAAAATCATCATTCAGATCAACAATCGTTCCAAGAAAAACAAATACGTGTTGGGCCCCCAAGGACGTATTTTTGGCACTAAAACTCGCAGTAGGCGTCCCAACTAATGAGGACAGGGTCCAAAAATCGCACTTATACCCAAAAACGTCGCACCGGCCTTTGGAAATCACACTGAGAGCTCGAAAAGTCGTGCCGAAGCCCCACAAGTCGCAGCTGGCTTCCCAGAAATCAATTCCTACCCGGAATGTCAATCTGCGGTCACAAAAAAACGCCAGTGACCCCAAAAACGCGTCGGGCCCCGGAAAAAATCGCTTTGGAGCACCGAAAAAAATCAACCGGAACCCGAAGAATCGTAACGGGGCTCAAAAATATCGCGCAGGAGGCCTACAAAAAACAGAAGTCGACCACAAAAATCACAAAGGGACTCCATCGAGACGACCCGAGCACCGGAAAATTCAGAACAGGTCCCGAAAGAAAGTTCTCCTAAGTACCTTTCTACTCGGAAGGGTACCATTGGCTGAAAAAAAACCTCGTTGAGCTGCCGCAGTGGCATACCAAGGAGGAGATCCCCTCTCCACCCTGAAGAGGTGGACTCCCAAGAACCCGTGAATCGTGCCGGGGCGCCCGAAAATGGTTCTGGGGCCCCATAAATTCGCATCGGCCCCATGATTAACGGTTATAAATAAATACAGCGGGCACCAAGAACATGCACCGGGCCCGAAAATTTGCGCCCGGGAACGCCAAAATCGCACTGGGGCACAGATAAGTCCAACGTGCAAGGCGAACTAAGCCAAGCCCCCCAAATATCGCGATTGGGACCCAAAGTTCCTGTCGGTAGTCTCATAAATTCTAGTCGGGGCATAAAAAACTCCCTCGGGGCTCCCAGAAATTGGTGTCGATGGCCCTAAATAAGCACAGCGTGGCCAAAAAACGCATCAGAACCCGACAAGAATCCATCAGGAGCTCTCCAAAATAACGAGAGATTTCTAAAAATAAATGTCTGAGCCAGGAAAATCTTAAAATCAGGAAGATCAGATGCCTTAGCAAATAGCAAATATGGCACCGAAAAAACGTACCGCAGCTCGAAAAATCGCGGCGGGACATAAAAAAATGTTACCAGGGGCCCGAAAAAAAACAGGCCGTGGCTCGGACTTTACATAATTCAGAAGCCATCAAAAATTGCGTCGAGCACGGAAAACTGGCATCGGATCCACCCGGAATCACGCGCCTGGGCCCGAAAAGTAGCGACGGGACCACGAGAAATTATGCCGGATCACACAATATCGTGCTGGGGTCCCACAAATGTGAGCGAGGAACCCCAAGTAAACACAGCTGGACCCTAAAGAGCACAACTGGAGGACAAAAATGCACATGGCCCTCCAAAGTGTACCGACTCTGGCAATAAGTGGCAGGGCCTTAAAACATGTGTTGCAGCTCTAAATACACACCGGGAGCTAAAAAAAAACGCAATGGGGCCCTCAAAGCACATCGGGGCTTTGAGACCGCATGGGGGCTTCAAAAACAGACTGGGACCCTCAAAAATCGACATGGTCCTAGAAAAGGAACAAAAAGACCGGGCACTAAATAAACACTTCGAGGTTTGCGAAAACGCGCCGATGCCTAACAAATATCGTCGGTGCACAAAACAAAACAATAAAACTCTTCTTTTTTTTAAATAGCTGGGGTCACACAAATGTGCCGGACCCCTAGCAAAAATTTCCAGGAGCCCTGAATCACATCCACTGACAAAGAAAAACGGAAAGGTCCAAAAAGAGCACCTAACTAGAGTCTCAGTTCAATAGCCAATCTGGGAGCGTATCTAACCAAAGAGATGAGGTACATCAAAGCTCAGCGGTTATCCGGATTTCTCAGCCACCAGAAAACGTGGGAAGAAGAGAACCAATCATCGAATTGCATTCAGGATGGGCCCTTGTGGCTCTTGAGTCTGAACACGTTACGACTTTATGAGGTGCCGTGCGTTGTCACCTGTCAGCTATTTTGCACTGAATTGTTGGTCCCCAAAATAAGCGCTTCCATTCCGTTTCAGCCGGGTGCCACATGATGTAGTTGTAGCACTTCGTTTCAAGTGGCGGATATTCTAAGGTGCACGATGTGTACTACAGATATGATTTAGGTGACTGATCACCTCTCTGACCACCTGTTGGAGTTAAGCCATGAGGACGAACACCATACCATTTATTTTTATCTACTGCGTTTTTTTGCCCCGGTCTGTCAGTCTGCCACACACCGGATCAAATAATTTTCAACCAGCGATCACCCGTCTTTCCTGTTTCTCATCCTCCCCAGCATCAGTGATGAAACTTTTTTGCCATGAGCCAGCAAGTAAGCTACGTTCTTCTTTATTCTTTCTCCTCACCAACATCGGTGAACATTTACAACGGGGGACATCCTAAAGACGTATTGTACTATATCATTGGAACTTGGGCACCCACATACCCATTAGCGAGACTGTAATGAGCTTGCCACCCGCCCCCACCCTACCATATAGCGGAAGTTGAAGAAATTGTGTTTCAACAGTAATGCTAAATGGTTTCACTCGCACCAGGAAGATAAACTTACCATTACAAAATAATCAATCGGTCGTGAAACGAGTTCCAAGTCCAGCGAGAAGTGTGAATTTGAAAGTACTTCTTCTGCAATGGTCGTCCTTTTTCAGGACCACAAGTTGCTGTTGACCCAGGGGGCCTGCCCCCCCCCCCTTAGCGGTGAAAGTTGTGTGTTCACTATTAATGTTATCGGGTTATCTATCCAAAAGTGCTTAACCATGGTACTTTGCGAAATTCCTGGGTGCGCCCCTGCTGTTGACCCTAGCCCACCCACTTTTTGAGACGTTCATACGCCTATGTGCAAAGTGCTTTGTGGTGATTGCATGCTGTGAATGTTTCTGGTGTGCGGTGTCGTTCGTATCTGTGTTGTGCGTGGTTCCTCGCGTGGACCGCCTGGTGGCACTCAGCGCTCCACCAGGGGGCCGCGCGAGGTTTGTGTTGGTGGTATGGCTTTCTTTGTGGTTTGTGTTGATCAGCTGTGGTGAGTATGATATCTGCGAATTGTCGCGGTGTGAGATGTGGGTTCGGGGCGGTGTGGGCGGGTAAGGATTCGGAGAAATGGATCCAAGCGGAATTTTTAAGGTTCCATCCGCCAGACGGGGGGGGGAGGAGAGCTGGTGGTCGGGATTTGGTTGAGGTTAATGGTTATAAGTGCACGGTCGCTAAAGTGTGGATCAGGATCACACTCTCAGGATAGGGAGAGTGAGATGTGGGAGGAAAGGGTGATGCCGGGTGTGGTGGGGAGGTATTGCGGATTGATTGGGATGAGGTAAGTTGGTGAGCCGGTGTCCAATACTATGAGGTTGTGTTAATTGGCAAGTGTGATGTGTGTGTGTGTGTGTGTGTGTGTGTATGTGCTCTGTGGTCGGGGCGTGTTGTGCGAGTGCCCTATAGTGGGTGGTGTGAATTGAAATCTCTGGTCTGGAATGGTGTGGTAATTTGGTTTAGCAATTTCTTTAGTTCCGAAAGTGTTTCTGTGTTTCGCCGGGGTGAGTAGATATTCATTTTCATTAGATGTTCATTAGTATGTAGATAGTGTTTTGCACGTGCATCACTGTGATTAATATGTTTGCTGTGGTGCTGAAGTGTACTAGGCGGTGTGGAGTAGTGCTTCTAGTGTGTGTACACACACCGCCTGATCCGTATGCGTTATGTGAGTTTTGTCTGTGTATTGTGTATTGTGCTATGTTAAATTGGTATGGGTCGGTGGGTTTAACATTTGTTTCTTGCATGCATAGTGCGGTGTGGCTTGTTTGGGGTGCGTAGTGCTTGAATTCGTGCAAGTGTCTGATCAGTCCCTGTGTATGCCATTGTACTGTTCTGTTCACTGTTTGTGGGTGTGGACGCTGGTGGCTGGTTTGTTAAGTGATGCTTTGGCACCTTGCTTTTGTGTGACGCGTTTTGATGGTGAATGCGGTGGGTGGGTCGATGGTGATGTCCTACGTGTGGGTGTTGTCAGTCCTTGTTCTGATGTGGTATGGTCCGAATCCGTGTCCCTTTCCGTGCCGGTGTTCCATGGCGTGGGCGTGGGTGCGCTCTGGCAGGCGAACGAGCCACCGTAGCACGACGAGACAGGCACTGGGCCGAGCTTCCCAGGGAACTGCCCACCGCGCCAGGCGACGACGGGTGCTCTGGGGAACACGACTCCTGGAGTCGCGGACTCCGACCACCTCGGGTCAGGAGAGCTGTCGACAGCGACCGCCTGCGGTGCTGACCCAGGTGGCCGCCGCCGTCGCCGGTACGGAGCTGGCAAAAACTGCCTTCGTTATATTCGAGCGCGACTGTCTAAAAACTGGCCGTCGGGTCTGACTTTTACCGACCGCGGCACCCGGCGGCCATCACCGACCTTGTCATCCATGCACCGAAAGTGAAAGCTTGCAGCAGCGACTTGCTACCCGATGCTGGAGCAGATAGAGGTCGGCAGTGCAGCGTTTTCCGTGCCGGTGCTCGCAGAGGCATGGACAGCGCCGACGACAGATCACTGTGCAGATTTGCTCCCACGCTTGTGCAAGACACACAAAAAGTGAGCGGCCGGCCAGCGAATGGTTCGGCGAACATGACCTCTTGCAGTCGTTCTGAGCGCAAATCAGGGAAAGGCGGCCCCGGTGCCGTGTACGGACGCCGGTCTCTGGGTGTGGTCGGCATGGGGTGCGGGTGGGGCTGTAGGCGAGCTGCCAACAGCTGCTGATCCGGGTACACTGCCAGTGACGAGATTATCAGACGCTAGAGCTCACCGCTCTGATACCAAGATACTCTAGATACTCTAGATAAAGGCATAAATGTTGTCCCCTTTTCTCCTGATGTGCACAAGCCCAGTTATATGGAAACGGGGACACCCACGTACATGAAGGCCTTCCCAAGGAAACTACGTCGTTCGTACATATTCATTATTTATGCTCATATGCACCTACAAAAAGCATCACACGAACTGCAAAGTACTTGAAGCACATACCTCCATGGGCTTAAACATTATTAAGGTGGTGAGAGGAAGTGTCCACTCCATGTTTAAGCTTAATATCATGTGCACGTGTGTTGTATTCATAATTGACCTAACAGTCCTGGTATCCAGGCCCCTTGACACTTTTGTGGTGGCGGTAGCCTCAGTAATTAGCGTTTATAGCTTCGAGTGCATTATTTAATTATTTATTTTGCAGCCACAGCGATTTTCAGCACATGGCTACATCAAGTTGATGGAATGACGCATTGCCTTGACAGCAGACGGTATTTAAAACCCAATTGCAATTTTGTTCCCTGCAACAGAGTCCAAATTATGCAACGACGTTCTCATTCGGGCAACTACGGCGGATTGTTCGCCATTGGTGATGCGTGACAAACAGAGCTCCCCTCCCACAACTTCGTCGGTCAGCCGGAGTCGAAGGCGAACGGAAGGCGAAACTGCGGCGGCTGCGGTCGTCGCTGTGCATGCCGCCGCGGGCGCTCCGGGCGGAGTTTGCCGTGCGTGTCGACCGGACCGACTCGCCGCACGGCGATTGGACAGCTGTTTGCAGCCGGCTGTCGGTCTGTCGGTCTGTCGGTCTGCCAGCCGACATTCGCGCGTCATGGCCGGTCGCGACCGCCCGGGGCGACCGTGCTAGACGGCTGGCCCACTGCCAATCGACTGTGACCCGGTGCACTGTTGCACGGACGCCACTGGCGCGCCCTCGTAACTGGCAGCGCGTTACTCAACACCGCTCGGCGGTGCGACGACGCCCGCGGCGCTCCAGTTCTGCAGCCGGCGCGAGATATGATACTGAGAGCGGCCGCTCGCCCGAGAATGCCGACCCGAGCAGCACCGGCCGCGGGTGGCAAAGGGTGGCAGGCTCGGCTGTATGCGGGTGTTTGTTCGAAGCCGCTACTGGCGCAGCGACGCACGCATCCGATGGGAAGGCAGCGGTATTCACGCTCAATCAGGCAGAGCGTCGCTGCTAACGCTCGCCGCCCCTGGACCGTGACACACTCTGTCGAAACAACTGAAGCGGTCCAATTCAGAGCGCCACGGGTGCCGACACTTGACTACCAGGCACCAACTCAGCTCAGGCCGCTGCTTGTCGGCTGACCGGTGTTTGGCAATCTAAGATTCATTGGCTGAGAGTCGGGGCCAGGTTGCCGGTCCGACAGTTTATTTGGACATAAGTTAGAAAGTAATTTAATTATAAATAACATGGTTATAAAACTTGCAGTCACGCACCACCCTGTTCGGCTCAGTATAGCAACTTAAATCATTGAGCAAACAGGACGAGTAAAAGCTAATCTCGACGGTTCCGGTCCAGTCCGATTTCAAGTACGAGCGAAACAATACTCGAATTCCCGGCCAGAATACTCTTGGCTTAGAAGCCTGGCTCGATACTACGCAACAGCTTGGTAAGGTGGTCTTTCTTACGATCCGACGAGTTATTTCTATACTTCCTGGTAAGATTGGATTGCGCTACTCCCTGGACTATGCTACAGTCTCGTGACGCAGTAAGCACTACAATTCTACCCGGTGGCGAGTAGCGCCACCGGGTAACGCGTATTACGTGGAATGGTATCAGCGCTTCATATCTTCTTGTGGAACATTCCATTGCATTCGAGTTCGAGTTCGAGTTCGAGTTCGAGTTCGAGTTCGAGTTCGAGTTCGAGTTCCAGTTCGAGTTCGAGTTCGAGTTCCAGTTCGAATTCGAGTTCGAGTTCGAGTTCGAGTACTTAGTTGGGAAGGTTGGACAAATATTCGTGGAATCCCTCCCCGCAAGAAGCGCTTCAGATTACCGAAAGCAAGTTAAAAAGAAAAGAAAGCGACACAAGGAAATTGTGACCATTAGCCCTGGCAGCACGAAATAATTTTCTTCCACTCGCAGCTAGGATTAGTTTGTTTACCTTTCGCAACACTGGAAGATCAATTTGGAACTCTGCTCCAATGAACTATTGTTTCAAGCAAGACAGATAAATGCAATAAACGGCATGTTGTAGGAAAATCCTTGAACTTCTAAAATTATTTGACACATTATTATCTATATCTTTTGGTTGATCTACCAGATCAAGTCAAACAGATCAGTGTCGGTTTGCAATCAGTCTTCGCAGTAGTTTTGGAATCTTGGTCGTAAACAACTTCGATTTTGCGCTTCAGTCCTAATTATATGCAAACTGAAGACTTAGTCTAACACGGATGACACGGGCTAAGGTGAAGATCACCGATCACGTCAAGGTGAAATAACTGGAAATATGTGATGAACTGTTGAAATGACAATTTTCGAAACATTCCTAATAACTCAAGAAAAAGCAATGATGCCACGAAAGAAATGTTACTGCTTTCACAATCCCTGATAAGTTTCTAAAGTTATATGTATCTTCTTTTCTTCTTCTTTTTGGGGGAGAGGGGGAATTACTGACAAGTCCGATAAAAACAATGTTGAAATTTACAATCAAACTTGGGAACCTCAATCACATCAGGAATGAACTCGGCGTGAAAAATACGCAAAAATATCCTGATTTAATCACATATACTTCATGATAGTCTACATTTTAGCCTCTCCAGCCCTGCAATATATATAACTTCGGGCATTTTAGGTCGGACATCAGTGACTTGATTTGATACTTACTTGGGATTTGGTACCCTTTTAGAGAACATAATTTGTCATTACATGTCTTCAGAGTTTTCAAAAATATTGGTCAGTAAGAATATTCTGCAATAAAAAAAAATTATGCCTTCATTGAACCCAGGAACCTGCATCTGAAGCTATCTGATGCATCTTTGCTTCTTGTCACTGGCCTGCACACCCGGTTTGTTTTACTTTTCACTGCATGTTGTACAGCTTGTATATGGAAGATGTTTCAATGCACATCTTAGAACCGCATTGAGACGGGCTCGTAACATGAATTTTTCGGCCCTAGGTGAGGGATCTCAAGAGCCAAACCTCCATGTTTTAGCACAATGTGCGCTCATCAATCGTCGAAAGGCATGCGATTTTTCAGAACGATGGCTTGAACTATTCAAGAGCTACCTCAGAAAAAATCACTGGGAGGGGATTAAATTACTCACCCCGTACTGCGAGGGCTAAGAAAACGAAATACAAAGAAGTAAGCGAATTTCGAGACGATCTACAAAGAAACTGCGATCTATGTAGCAAACGGTACCAACATCTTGGCAACTGCATGCAAAATCTTTGAGACATTATGCAAAGAAATCGTAAAGCATTTGATGCAAAGAAGCACAAAAACGACAACGAAAACGAAAAACACATCGACGACTGCATCGTTGATTGCCTTACCTTCGTTCTATTTATTGGCGTTTTCGTGTGCGAGATATAACCATGGCCTGCCATTTTATAGGCCTTATAGCATCGATGTTGTTGAGCAATGAGAATGGTGCCCGTGGCTTCCGTGTTGCAATATGGCCAGTGCCATTCCTCTCGGTAAGCGACAGCCTGCCCTTTGTCTTTACTTTGTCCTTGCGCACTATTCCATTGCGTGGGAGGGGCTACAGGCACTCAAGAGCCGCTTTCGCAAGAATCGCCAGACCTGTTCCAAATATATGTTGTCAGCGTGCATGACAAATTTGCAATCGAATTTGGGGTACTGCATATTCATTTACCCAGAAGTAAATGAAGCAATCGCATTTGAAATGTGCCCAAGTGTTCCACAAAGCCCCGCGAGGTATTATTTGCCTCGGAGAGTCAATCGCCTCGTCATTTTTCCATCGGAGTGGGAACTCAGTGCCGCTGTGCCACGCCACACCGAAGCTGCCCAGCGCCCGGCCGAACGCCGGACCGCCGGCGCTACGGCCGAGCCGACCCACCTTTCTCGACGGGCTTCATCTCGCCGGTGAAGGTGATGTCGTGGTCGATCACCTGGCCCCACGAGACGAGCATGATGGTGACGGCGTGGTCATGCAGGCCCAGGTCCTTGTGCAGGTGGCTGGAGATGTGGCGCGCGCTGGGCAGCGGGTAGCCGTCCACACCGATGCGGGGTGCGTTCACACCTGCGGCGTCAGTCACCGTCAGCTGTGGGTTGGCGCTTTGACCTCATGTCAGGCGCCAGCACTGCACGCTGTACAGCCGACTTGACTGGCGGAATCGACCGGTACCTACCCGTTTCGCTAAAAATGGATGCGTTATTTTTGTCTTTAGCGATTATTTTTTGCTTCCTGTACCGAGCAACGTAACGACTGCGTTATACTGAGTGCATGGCCTTGGCCTATGTCTGAAATTCCTGGTATGCTTGGTGCTACATGGTTACACAACTCGTGTCTTGCAGCTGTGGTACCACTCTCATTTTGCCATGTAAGGCTTAGTAGCATACGGAACTACACAATTTCTCCATTTTTAACAGCTCCAGGAAAGTAGGCAAGACTAGATTAAGATATACGACCTTGATATAAGGTACATATCCGGCAAAAGTGTCACGGAATCAGCATCAGATACATATTGAAGCAAATCAGATACATATTGAAGCAAATCAGATACACATTATGTAGAATTCCAGCACAGCTTCAATGCACACCGACTATCTGGTAACACTCACAGAGAAACCTAACCACATCCACATGCCAGTCCAAGATATCATGAACCTGACCTGCTCCTGAGCCAGCACTACTGCCCACCGGCTCCTCGGCAACAGCCCCAAACGCCGGCTCCTGGGCACCAGCCCCAGACGCCGGCTCTTCAGCACCAGCCCCAGACGCCGGCTCCTCAGCACCAGCCCCAGACACCGGCTCCTCATCAACAGTCCCAGACAACGGCTCCTCGGCACCAGCCCCAGACGCCGGCTCCTGGGCACCAGCCCCAGACGCCGGCTCCTCGGCACCAGCCCCAGACGCCGGCTCCTGGGCGCCAGCCCCAGACGCCGGCTCCTCGGCACCAGCCCAAGACGTCGAACATGGTGGTCCGGTCGTGCTCACCGTCAGCGTAGTCGGGCGCCAGCAGACGCCGGAACGTGTTCAGCGCCGAGCCCCAGTGCGGGAACTCGAGGTTGTTGCACATGCCGTTGACGGTGCGGTAGCGCGTCACCTCGCACTGGTCGTAGCCGTTGAGGAAGGCCGGGCAGTAGGGCCCGATCAGGGTCTTCATAGTGTCGATCAGCGGCAGGCCCGAGGCGATCGCGTCCTTTGGCAGGTTGTACCTGGCGACGTAGCGCCGCTGTCAGGTTTCATTATTTGGCGGTGGGGCGTGGGAAGGTCGCGAACTTGCTACCACAGAGTGTATAGGGGTCACAGTGACGCAACCACGGAGTGTGGGACGGTCGGGGGCTACAACTGTGGGGTGTGAGGCCCCAGAGCATGACCAACAGAGCGGTGAACCTGATGGCGCCATGAGGCGGTTAGGCTGTCTCCCAGCACTGGTGGGACACTGGCGACGGAAGCAGCGCCCAGATGGCGTGAGCAGGTCACGTGCCTGACGGGAGGTCATCTGGCGCCTCAGCTAGTGCTAATACACTCTGTCACTCATAATGCGCTATCGGCTAATGGCTCGGTGTAGATCCCGCAGTAACTTTGAGAGGTGGCACTGCGGTGAGTGAGTGCCTGAGACCAAGTCGAACTAGGCCAAGTGGATGTCGTCTAAGCTGCTCAGAGAAGTGGCTCAGAGCAGCTGCAAGAGAAAACAGTCTCATCCAGTCCCTCTGGGGAAATAGCTGTGCGTGACAGCAGCTTGTGTGCATTCGATGCTGTGTGATGAGACTTATCGCGAAGCAAGTCGACTGCCGATGGTGGTCTATAGTGATCTTCAACACTGAAACAAGGCAAATAATATATACAATGGCGTTCACTCTTGTTCTCTTGCTCTAAAGACGAAGAGAATGGCGGCGTTACCTGCGATTAATCGAACTGTCACACTTCAGGAATGCATAAATTAAAACAGTTATTTAAATTGAAGGTAATAAATGAAAAATAATGATATGTGAAAGCAGCAAAATGGTGAGAGGTCGTATATTGGCATAAAACGTAGAGCAAATTCAAAACCTCTTCAAAACTCAGCAATTCCAAGCATTCTAATATCTTCGAGGAGTGATGTCATTACACATAGAAATGCTGACAATTCTTGCACATATATAGCGACCCAGGAATTAATCCGTGTTAGGGGTTATTCAGAATGAACAACGAATGAACAATGAACTGCGAACTCCTTTCAGGCAGGACATGTATATTAAGCAGAGTAATAGCTTGCATGACATCTGAGTACATTGTTTTGGGTTGTCGCGATTATGTCCCGTTCATTTTTCTGTATTGTGCGGATCTCTCTGTCAAAGTATTGAGCCGTAAATGCACATATATGTACCTACATTAGTGCTTCGTTTTCTTGTGTTTTTTTTTGGGAGGGGGTACATTTGTCTCTTCCACTTTTAGTCTTTCTCCCGCAATTTTGGAACCTAAAATATGTCTTTGACGTGATCGGTTCATGCGCAACATGTCGTGAGCCAGGTGTACAACCTCCTGTGGAATTTATACTCCCTGTAACAATAAACGTAGCATGACATTTAGCATTATTTGCCGAAATGTCAGCTCTATAGTGACGAGGCCAAGATTAAGTACGTGGTGAACGAGCGCCACTAATCGCTGATAGATTGACAGCTGGACAGCTTGACAGCAGGCGGCCTGTCGCAGCAATGCGTCGGCACGAACACAGCTATTCATGGTCTTCGATTACGTTATCAGCTGAGGGGCTACGGAATTCGCGCTTTCCTAGTTACGTCATATTCCCAGCGGAAGCACGCCGCCGTCGTATCTGCACATGGTCGGTCATGCAAGGTGCACTGCCCATGAGCACAGTCGTATCTGCACATGGTCGGTCATGCAAGGTGCACTGCCCATGAGCACAGTCGTATCTGCACATGGTCGGTCATGCAAGGTGCACTGCCCATGAGCACGCATGGCTGTCATGCATGCCATGCAGCCACACATTACACCTAGCATAGCTTCACATTCATAATTCATCCTTTGAGTGAGGGACGCCTTCAATTCATACGGGATGCCCCATATGTGCTAGCACACTGCACGTGTGCAATTTAACGATTTGTGCCAGCCCAATGCGCTTGTGCAATTCATTGTTCACGTATCGATCAAGATATGTCACAGCCTTTCAACACCAACAATGCAGGAGATAACTTAGCTTATCAACGAGCTGTGAATGATATGTTTTCTATGAGTTCATACATGCAATCATGTATATATATATATATAAATATATATATGTATATATATATATATAAATATATATATGTATATATATATATATATATATATATATATATATACATGTATATGTATATATACATATATATATATATATGTGTATATATGTAAAAAATATATATATATATATATATATATATATATATATATATATATATATATATATATATATATATATATATATATATATATATATATATATATATATATATATATAGATATATATGACTTAAGGCTACAACCATGAAATATTGCATTGCCTACGTTACGAAACGACGTGACCTACACTCAAGATGAGCCCGGGTCACTCACATGCGCGCCACGTATTCGGCGACGTAGGTCAATGCCATGCCGAGGCGACCGAGGTCCTCCGCGTCCAGGTCGATGATCTTGGTCCGCAGGTGGTATCGCTGCACGGCCTTGTCGAACGCAGCGTTGATGGCATCAAACGTGATGCAAGTGTCTTTTCCCGAATAGGCTTGCCTGCCGCTGAGGAGACGAACGCCCCCTCGTTAGACCGTCACCTCGCGGCTGAGTCGTCGCTCGCTCACGGCCCGCACCACATCAAATGCTGTCTCACCATATCCAATCGTGTCTGAGTCGTCGCTCGCTCACAGCCCGCACCACATCAAATGCTGTCTCACCATATCCAATCGTGGCCGAGTCGTCGCTCGCTCACGGCCCGCACCACATCAAATGCTGTCTCACCATATCCAATCGTGTCTGAGTCGTCGCTCGCTCACGGCCCGCACCACATCAAATGCTGTCTCACCATATCCAATCGTGGCCGAGTCGTCGCTCGCTCACGGCCCGCACCACATCAAATGCTGTCTCACCATATCCAATCGTGTCTGAGTCGTCGCTCGCTCACGGCCCGCACCACATCAAATGCTGTCTCACCATATCCAATCGTGTCTGAGTCGTCGCTCGCTCACGGCCCGCACCACATCAAATGCTGTCTCACCATATCCAATCGTGGCCGAGTCGTCGCTCGCTCACGGCCCGCACCACATCAAATGCTGTCTCACCATATCCAATCGTGGCTGAGTCGTCGCCTTGGCTTAGTCATCGCCTCATTTTGTCAAAGGCAGACAATGGGTACGAACCCAAAGTGCCTGTACGTCGAGTAATGAATATACTTCAGTTCCATAATTGGTATGGTAGTTCGGCTTGGCAGGGTAACATGTGGCCCCGACTGTCGGATGAACCAGTGAACAAAAAGCGAACAAAAAGTGGATGTTCTGACTCTTGGTCCGTTTACCCGTAACTGCCGGCGCTATTTAATTCTTTCAGCAAAAAATAACGGCGTCCATTTATGAGAAGGGAAGGGTGCAGCTGCGATGAGGGCAGCAGACCGGATTGAGGGGTTACGCCGTACTGCGATCGTAACTCACGGATTCTATGGCGGCTGGGGAATCATTTCTGACTGCTAGAGACTCACGAGTATAAAGGCTTGGTCGTCGTCTGATTGGCATGTCTTGTATCTCAGGGTGTTCTGGTGACTTAGCATCGCCTAACCAGATCTTCATCATGTCGTCATGACCTGTTGTCTCCAGAATCCTTAGTACAGCCAATTATAGTGTCCGTTACTTACGTTGTTTGTCAGCCTTGAATAATGTCGAACTCCTACCACGGCCACCAGTAGCCCATTCTGGGAGCACTACCGGCATCCTGTCTCACCCCACGTGCCTTCCAGCTGGCGCCGTGAAGCTTACCTGGGGGAACACTACCGGCATCCTATCCCACCCCACGTGTTCTCCATGTGGCGCCGTGAAGATTACCTGGGGGAACACTACCGGCATCCTGTCTCACCCCACGTGTTCTCCATCTGGCGCCGTAAAGCTTACCTGGGACCCTGAAAGACGTTAACTGCGTGGTCAAACTGCGAAGAGCGTCCCTGGCCAGGGATGATGAGTGCGCATGGGTCGCCTGAGTATCCTGGGTTGCCCGGCGGTCCGGGATGGGGCACCTCGCCTGGATGTGGGCCAGGTGCGCGAGGTGCGAACGGTGGTGCGAAGTTGTCTCCTGAAGAGTGCACGATGCTGAAACAGCAACACGGTGATCGGTCGGGGATGGAGTAGTCGTGATAGGTGGACAACGTGGCAACGGCCTGGCTCATCATGGCAGGCGTTACAATCATACATACTTCAGTCTTTTTATTCAGAGATTCATGCAGTCAGTACTTCCGCACACAAACCGTGAACACCATCACCTTTGTGCGAACGATTGTTATTATCTCTCGCATTTAGTCACAATTTCTGTATTTAAAGTTGTGCTGCTCAGCTTTTCACTTCATCTGATCTTGTTCTCTCTGACAATACGCATTGGTGTCATTTTAAAACATGCTGCACAAGAAACTGCTAGTGGACTTACGAATTCCATCAAATAGTAATGCAAAATATGGAGGTGAAATACATATAAGAAGCAGCTAGAGTGAGGAACGAACCAAATATTAAGTCCAACCAGCGTAATAATCAAAGGAGACATTATCGAAGATGTGGCTAGCAATGCACCTTGAATGAAGGCACGTGTTAGAAAATACGTACCAACCAGCACACACGCACACGACACCTAAATCCATAAACTGCCAAATTTTCACTGAAAACGAGACCAACTGCGCTACTACCGCTAACCAGATCCGTATCGGGGGCAGCTTACACCCCACTCGCTCTGCTGTCAGTCGTGAACAGCTCGGTATCGGTGACAGCTTACACCCCACTCGCTCTGCCGCCAGTTGTGACCAGCTCGATATTGATGGTAGCTTACACCCCACTCGCTCTGCTGTCAGTTGTGAACAGTTCGGTATCGGTGGCAGCTTACACCCCACCCGCTCTGTCAGAAGTGGCCGGCTCCGTATCGGTAAGAATTTACACCCCACTCACTCTGTCGGAGGTAACCAGCTCTCCTGGCAGACGCAAAGCAGAACGATAACGATAGTTCTTTGCCATGCTATAGCGGGCATCGCTAGCTAGTTAGTCACCACTGAACGTCGCACAGTGTAACGCCCGCGTGCACCGCCACCACCGTGAGTCTCACGCTCTGATCGTTGTTTCTGCACGGCTGGACATGATTCTGCTTGATGCTTGTCACCAATGCTGCAGCATGCATGGACAATAGCGAATGAATGAAAAAAACTATATCACAGATTATCAGTGAAAAGTGACCGTAGTTTCAGGAATCGACAATAAATGAATTCGACTAAAAAGGAGATCTAGAGACTGCATTAACTTACCGTACTGGGAATGATGATGATGAGGATCTGCATTGTATTAGGATACGTGTGTTGCGAGGTCATCTTACATCCAGAAGACATATTTTACATAGACGGCACTGCTACACCAATTAACACCTCAAACACCGTGATAATGCGCTGAATCATAGTCATGGGATGGTTTAAACTCCAGTAGCCGAAGCAACAGTGACCGACATTATGGGGACTAAGGATAGTGGCTGAGTTTCCAAATGGACTGATACGGTTAGTGAATGAAAAACAAGAACTATATTTCAACTTCAGCTAAACTATGCTTAATTGAACTCAGGCTGTATATGATTGCTATTGAGTCCAGATGGCAATGGGGTCTTCTTGAGACCTAGATTACAAACGGTCAAAGCGCAGCTGTGACTTACCGCGACAAGAATTGATTTATGCCGAACAACCCGTTGCAGCATGCAGACTGGTGCCTGGAGACGCAAGCATTACATCAGGCCTACACGCACTTCAGATGATTAAGCCAACAGTGTGTGCCCAGCCACAAGCATTCCACGACATGCATGTGCTAATGGAACCACATCTACTAAGGTCAGTTTTTAAACCTGGTATATTTTGGCATCTTTTGGCACTGTTCTGCAGAACTTGTAGTCACACACTAATTTTTGATGCAAATGTCGCAACTTTATTGAAATTACAATTGTGTTTGAGTACATGATCATTATATAAAATCGACTAAATTAGAACTGCATTATCTACTGGTAGTGCAAAGGCCATCGCAAAATATACCAGGCACATGGTTGAGAATAGTTACTGCATGCTATTATTAGCCTTCTGTGATTATTGCATGTAGTTATGTGGTGTTGTTCCTAAGACAACACACATACTGCGCAGAGAAACAACTAGCTCCATGCTTGATTAGTGTGCTGTCACCGGCATTCGACCACAGACTCAGTACGGCTGAACTGCTCCTACCGCCGAGACAGGCGACACGTAGGGAATCGCAGACTCAACACAGCCGAGACAGGCGACACGGGCGGCACTACAGACTCAGAACAGCCGAGACAGGCGACAGGGGCAGCACCACAGACTCAGTACAGCCGAGACAGGCGACAGGGGCAGCACCACAGACTCAGTACAGCCGAGACAGGCGACAGGGGCGGCACCACAGACTCAGTACAGCCGAGACAGGCGACACGGGTGGCACCAGAGACTCAGTATAGCCGAGACAGGCGACAGGGGCGGCACCACAGACTCAGTACAGCCGAGACAGGAGACACGGGCGGCACTACAGACTCAGTACAGCCGAGACAGGCGACACGAGCGGCACCACAGACTCAATACAGCCGAGACAGGCGACAGGGGCAGCACCACAGACTCAGTACAGCCGAGACAGGCGACAGGGGCAGCACCACAGACTCAGTACAGCCGAGACAGGCGACAGGGGCGGCACCACAGACTCAGAACAGCCGAGACAGGCGACACGGGCGGCACCACAGACTCAGTACAGCCGAGACAGGAGACACGGGCGGCACTGCAGACTCAGTATAGCCGAGACAGGCGACAGGGGCGGCACCACAGACTCAGAACAGCCGAGACAGGAGACACGGGCGGCACCACAGACTCAGAACAGCCGAGACAGGCGACAGGGGCGGCACCACAGACTCAGTACAGCCGAGACAGGCGACAGGGGCGGCACCAGAGACTCAGTACAGCCGAGACGGGCGACACGAGCGGCACCACAGACTCAGTATAGCCGAGACAGGAGACACGGGCGGCACTGCAGACTCAGTACAGCCGAGACAGGCGACACGGGTGGCACCACAGACTCAGTATAGCCGAGACAGGCGACAGGGGCGGCACCACAGACTCAACATAGCCGAGACAGGCGACACGTGCGGCACCCCTCTAGCCGGGTTGCACTGCCTGAGCGCTATTATACCTTGTGCTGAACGCATTGAATTCACCGATGCTGGCGTGGGCGGTGCTGGCCAGCACGGCAATGACAAGCATCGAGAGCCTGAAACGACACGGGCAGTTTTGTGAGTGGCACGTTTACATCGAGAGCCTGAAACGACACGGGCAGTTTTGTGAGTGGCACGTTTACATCGAGAGCCTGAAACGACACGGGCAGTTTTGTGAGTGGCACGTTTACAGAGGGTGCCATATTTAAATAGGATGGCAGCACACCGAATGATGTTTCAACTTCACCAACACAGAGCAGCACTTCATTGGTGATATTTTGCACCGGAATGCGCTGGCATTTCTTGTGTGTTGTAAGATGGTCACAGCTATTTACATCACTTCTTTCTGGCACATACATCGGGTGATTTAGACTGTCTTCTTCTGTGGAAGTCACGCTTTGGAATTGCTCGAGACAACGGCAGCGCCATTGCCGTCAGGTCTGTTTTCGTCACGCAGCACTAGGAAGTGAGTAGCGTTAGCCACCGACAACACCCAATACGGAGTCGCCAAGTTATGACAGAAAATGTCCGTGAGGGAGGGATCAACTAGCAACAAAGGGAAAATGGTGATCGGCACTAAGCTACCCGTGTAAAAATGAATGTTCTTAATGTTTATTATGTCAATTTTGCTGGATTTTTTCTATTCAATTCAACAATTCGGCCTTTGATGTCTCCATTTAGCATATATTTCGAAGGAGAACTTGACGCAACTAAATCTAGGATAATGTTATGGAAATTTTGTCAAGTTCTTGATGAAGCTCAGTTTCGGAATGCATGTTTACCGATCATTATCCCAATATACTGGAATAATCCACTTTTCCTTATTTGCTCGGTGTCAGCTACTCCACTCCGCACCTTAGCAAGCTACCGGCTGATTTTGTAATCTAAGAATAGCAAACAATAGCTCCGAAAAGTGAAACCCAAAGCAAGAAATTATGCTTCACTTAAACATCGCTTGCAACGTCTGGAGATTGAAAGCATAACATCATCGATGCATTATTATTCGTAATCTGTCCACTTGATAATGTTTTGTTCGCGAAACATGCCCAAGGGACGCATGGAGATACGTACCAAACTAACATATCCCAAATGGAATTATGTGGAGAAATATAGGGTTCTGCATTGGCGGAGGGAGAGCTTTTTCCCACGGATAACATTGCTCGAGCTGAATACCGCTCCGGCTATCGTGTCACAGGCAAGTAGGGGACTGTCTGACCCTACCACAAGACAAGGAGTGTGTACTGTCTGACCCTACCACAAGACAAGTAGGGTGTACTGTCTGACCCTACCACAAGACAAGTAGGGTGTACTGTCTGACCCTACCACAAGACAAGTAGGGTGTACTGTCTGACCCTACCACAAGACAAGTAGGGTGTACTGTCTGACCCTACCACAAGACAAGTAAGGTGTACTGTCTGACCCTACCACAAGACAAGTAGGGTGTGCTGTCTGACCCTACCACAAGACAAGAAGGGTCCAAATATCCAGCTGGCGCTTTTATTTTTGTGGAGAACTTTGATGCCACCATCGGCAAGAATGGTGGTATTTTAGCCACAGTACTTGAGCAGACTTGCTGTCGATCGTGCACCATGCCCCAGATATCGTCTCACAGCGGCCACATATTTTGTTGGGTTGCTGGTGCTGACGCATTCGTGTGCCGACCTGGCGACCCGACTTGGCGACCCGACCTGGCGACCCGACCTGGCGACCCGACCTGGCGACCTGACCTGGCGACCCGACCTGGAGCCGGCAGGCGTGACCAATGGCGTTGCCGCTATGCGTGACCAATGGCGTGACCAATGGCGTGACCAATGGCGTTGCCGCTATGCGTGACCAATGGCGTGACCAATGGCGTTGCCGCTATGCGTGACCAATGGCGTGACCAATGGCGTTGCCGCTATGCGTGACCAATGGCGTGACCAATGGCGTGACCAATGGCGTTGCCGCTATGCGCCAGCCGACTGCTCGGCGGCGTCACCGGTTTCCCCGGCAGATGTGCCGGCTCGTGACCACCGAGCCGGACCAAGGCTGCCGGCTCGGCAGTCGCCGGACACCAACACCCGGCTAACGACGCCGAGACGAGGCCGCTGGCTGGCGACCGTGGCTGGCGACCGTGGCTGGCGACGGCGTCGTGGGCGATATGCGCGGGCTACCGGCCTCCCTGGCAAGTCAAGTAACCTCGCGGCTCCCATATCGACGGTGGATCGCCCGAGGTGAAACGATTCCCGTTCATCAAACAAACGACACGTTGCGGGACCCCACCTAGCTTCGGGCGTCGACATCAGAGCGGCATTTGAATGGAAGAATTTGCGGTGCAGTCATAAATCAAGTTCCGGGTTTTTGCGACCTTAAGTGCACAGTCACCGCTCGTTCCCAGGGTCCATAATGCACAGTTGTGACGGCTTCGATACTGTGGTATGTGGAAGGAATGCAATGCATGAACTATAAGCAATTGTTCTCTCATGCTCCGGGTACGGGATCAGGCCCGATATCGAAACAGAGGCTGTGAACTGACATCAACTGCGTTCTCTTGGTAGCGCCTGGACATATTATTAGATTATTGCGTACGATTTTCGTGGAAGCGCACGACTTTCAGAAATAAGTAAAACGTTCTTCCGGAAATTAGGCACAGTGCATTCCAATTAATTTGGGGTGTTTATTTCATATTATACGGAGGAGCACGATTGTGAAATCGTTCTTTTGCGCAGAATACGGCTAAAGTATCTCAAATTATGATGCACTATGTCGAATTGTCAGAATTAGCATAGATGTCGCCCTGCGTCAGTCTTGTTTTGTTCTGCAGCGTTCCCATCCAGTTTACACCGCATGCAACCATCCAGCGCAACTACCTCCATCCGACTGACTCTGGGACAAAGCGGTCACCCTGCCTCGGGGCGCGCAAGTCACGTGTCATGAAGTCATAGCACGCAGTCGGTGTTTGGTCTGCCCCTCCTCAGCCGGAGCTGGGTGGACCGCCATTGACCATGTTCCTTCATAAACCGTTTACTTGTAAAACAAAAATGCGAGCACTTCAAAGAAAATATGATGGCGAAAGCTGCCACAATTTAAAGTTAAAAGATTAAGTCTAATACAGACTACAGGAATTTGAACTTCTATGGATTAACAAGAACTTTGTTTGTGTTTCGAAGGTATGCCGGTCGGGCCGGCTGGTGCCGAGTCGGGTGGCTGGTGCCGAGTGGCCGGTGCCGAGTCGGGTCGCTCAGATGAACGATTGTCGTATATGTGAGAGTAGGCGGTTTCACGCGTGCACTAGCGGGAAGTAATCGTCATGACATCCCAATCGCGGGGTCAGGGCATACTAATTACGTTGATCAGAAAGCTTTTAGTCTGTATATTGGAAAATTTATGATCTCAATAAACAAACAGAGTAGGTTCAGTTACCTAATACGACAAGTTTGTGGACTAGTAACAGCTTATTTATGCACAAACCCTGAAAATGTACACCCACATCCGCGCCTGGGACGTCATCTAGTCGGAAATCTGGAAGTCAGACCAAGCGAGCCTGACTTCGGAAGTAAACTCGATGACAACAGCTGTTTGTCGAATTCAGCGGTCTTCAAATGCGAAATTTTCCGAGCACTCGATGACTCTGATCAATATCGCCAGCCAACTTCAACTGCAGTAAGTGATTGGCCCTTTATGATAGCTGGGACGAATCATAATCCACGTTTCAAAAAATGACGCCATTATTTGTGCTATGATTGCATCATTTACGGCTGAAATATGTCAGGCGAGCTAACAAACAAGTTCGTCTCAGATGCGCATATTTTGGACGTGTTGCGGTCTTTTGGGTGCTGTAAACAATTCATGCTTTGTTCTTTCTTGCGTGTATGATATTCAAAGACAAGGATCAATTGCCCTCCCCTACAGTAGGGGTTATTCAGGTAGGAGTACAGCAACATTCAAAAACGGAGCCACGTATGGTGCGGTACAGCGGATGCCATTACAACTGTAAACAACCCGCTTGTAAAGTGGAGATAATTTAATATTTTCGGGAGCGTCAAGAGGGAATCGTAGCATCTGGAAGTGATGTATTTCAATATTTATTCATAATACAGGTACTTCACAGCCATAAAATAAACGTAAAAGGAAAAATATTCATCCGCAGGATATATACTACCACTTTCTCCCTAATATTGCATATTTGCTGGTAATCCAACGGCAAATTTATGTTCTATCCGACAACTCCTACCTCCCGGCCATGGTGCCAAATGCGGCCAGATTGGCTAGTTGTTTCTGTGAATTGAGCGCTTTTTTCAAACAGTGCCACAATTTGAATATGCTGGTTAAGTTTAATATTTAATTGATTACTTCATAGTTAAAACTTCTTGAACATTCCATATACAGATAAAGTACATATATTTCAATGATATGCCCTTCATACTAGACGAAGTCATCGACATTGCACCCCGGTGCTTATTGGCCGTCGTGAAAATGGCTAGTGTAGACTTGCTCGGGCTCCACCCTCGCTCGCAATGACCAACACAAGGCGCCTATGCGGGTGCCGGACGGCGAGGGTAAGTGCTGAAAGCGCAGTGCCGTAAGCCATATTGATGCACGGGGCAGGAAATGAAAACATGCGGGAAATGACACCATGCGCATGGACCGACGGCGACTGACAGCATCGACCACACGGTATCCGCTGCGGTCGCGGTGTACGCGACAGTGACCGCGCTTCCGTGGCAGCGCGCCGGCTTACAAACACGCCCATTACGACAGACTGGCGCCGAGTGTGTCAGAACAACTGCCGCCATAATTTGGACACCAACCTCGAGTGGAGACCTCGATGCCGCACGGGGAAAATCCGTTGATGGCTTCAATGCAGCACCGGTCCATAACACCGCACAGCTCGGGCTCCAAATTAAATGCAGCACTAAGCGATAACACCAGTCGCCTCTGGCCACAGTCAGAATGCAACACTGAGCAACACCAACTGCCTGTGGTCACAGTCTGAATGCAACACTGAGCAGTCTCACCTGTCGCTACTCTTCGCCCGTGACCAATCGGCGTGAGAGATTGGCGACGCTACATGACTCAACGGTCGACGTGTCGTAACACCAATAATCATCATCATCAGCACTGAGCAGCACCAACCGCCTCTGGCAACAATCTGAATGCAGCGCAGAGCGAAGTACCAAACCGGTCTGTTAACAGCTCCATCTTCATCTTGACGTATAACCGCATTGGTTCGGCACTATCGTTGCACCACTCCGCCTCGCGATGTAGTCGCAGTGTCGAATTTGCGCATCAGAAAGGTCAAGACGGATTAGAGCGTCGCAACGGGGCAGGATGGTCACGCCGAGACAGGTACCAATGTGATCTGCTGCCAAGTGCTGACCTTCTCCGCTTCCGGCTATCTGCTGATACGTCGAAGGCGGCGCTTTCGGTAAAAGCATTATTCAAGAAGAGCGACATCCAGATGGCCGAGAAGGCCGGTTGGCGGTGTGGCCGGTCGGCGGTGTGGCCGGTTGGCGGTGTGGCCGGTTGGCGGTGTGGCCGGTTGGCGGTGTGGCCGGTTGGCGGTGTGGCCGGTTGGCGGTGTGGCCGGTTGGCGGTGTGGCCGGTTGGCGGTGTGGCCGGTTGCCGGTGTGGCCGGTTGGCGGTGTGGCCGGTTGGCGGTGTGGCCGGTTGGCGGTGTGGCCGGTTGGCGGTGTGGCCGGTTGGCGGTGTGGCCGGTTGGCGGTGTGGCCGGTCGCGGTGGCTTGCGCCTTCCGCGCCGCTCGGGTAGATGTGGTGTCGTCGGTGGTGACACCGCTGTCAATCAGTGACAGCCGCCGGCTGTACTTCACAGCCGGTCGCCGACGACCAGCCGGCAGCGACTCGCGGGACGACGTCACGCCCAATGTCGGCTCAATCCCGACTGGCTGCTTGTCTGCAGGCCGGATGCAGCGGGATCTGACGGCTGAGCTCTGATCTGATGGCTGGCGAAGCTGCTGTCCAATGGATGCCGCATGGAAGTTGCCGTCCAAGCATACCATCCAATGAGGATGCGATCCAATGAGGATACGATCCAATGAGGATGCGATCCAATGAGGATACGATCCAATGAGGATACGATCCAATGAGGATGCGACCTAATGATCTGAGGAGCGATGTTGGCGACCATGAACAGAGTGCTGCCAAAATGGGTGGTGATGCAACTAAGCAGGAGGACCTGGCTCTGTCCCAACACTCGTAGGCAATATTATGTGGTTCTGTGCAATAATTATTAGCTTCTGTTAGCACAAGAATGCTTACATCCGATATTTGGTAACAACTACTATTATTAATACTCTGAAGCAGCAGATGATGTTATGAGGCAAGATGTTTTCAACATAATAAAAATGTTGCTTTCCAACTGATACCAATGGAGTCACCACGATTTGTGTGCATTTGATCTTGGCAATGCAGCATCGGTGATTTCAAAGATATGTAATTTACTTTTAGCGCGCATAACGTGATGCACGAAAAGAATGAGCTTCGCTTTAAAATACCAGTAGCTATGGAGCAGGCTTCCATTTCTGCAAAAAGATTGCCTTGGACGCTTGCGGAACCTGGCCAAACTGGGCATTGGGCGTGGCAATTAGAGTTGCCGGCTGGCGGAGAAAGTGATGGCAGCTGAGGGTGGCTGTCCACTTCTGTCTGCATTGCAGTGGGCACGGTTGCGAGCTGTTGCGACCGCACTTTCCCGTCTCACCACACGGTCGGTGATGATCGATGGCCATGACAAAATGAGGATCCGCGCCGTTCCTGAGGGACGCCACTCGGCGGTGCCAGCTGGCGCAGTGACCGGCTCGTTACGGTCCTCAGGGACGCCACTCGGTGGTGCCAGCTGGCGCAGTGACCGGCTCGTTACGGTCCTCAGGGACGCCACTCGGTGGTGCCAGCTGGCGCAGTGACCGGCTCGTTACGGTCCTCAGGGACGCCACTCGGCGGTGCCAGCTGGCGCAGTGACCGGCTCGTTACGGCTCACCACTCGCCACAACTGTCCGAAAATGACGGGGGGTCTATGGTGACCAGCCATGGGTGAACAGCCACTAATTCCCATTCGCCAGTGGCCAGTGACAGTGACGAGTGACGAGTGATCAGTAATTATTGATCAATGACCACAGGTCCACACTCCTCATGCAATTTTCCAGTATTTCGCGCACATGCAGATATTTCGCGGCCCCTAAGTCGAAATCCATGATAAAAACGACAACCAATGTTGATTCATGCCAAAGTGACATGCTTCTTCATGGAGAATATATTCTCCGCTCTGTTTCAAAATTGCAACTGCGGTTAGATCCTCAAGGTATTCGGGACAATGCCACCAAGAATATTGAGAGCACCGTAGTCCATATTCTAGGCCAATTCAGGTCAAGTATATGTCGGAATGTAAGCCCAATTACGTTGTACGTAATTGCAACAAGACGAAGCTCATCTCGGTGTCATGGTTCAAGGGCACAATTTGCTAAGCGTCGTCATGCTTGATCTTCGTCATGCTTGCCTTATCCAACCCAGGGATCACATATAAACATCATTATCGGTTTCTCGCGCTCGATAATAAAGAACATCAATCCAATCAAAGTGAAAAATATCAGTGAAACCAGAGCGTGACAACACTAGTCCACTTGACGTAATCACTCTGATCAAGTGAACACCGGGCGGACTCAAGCATCGTACGCAGGCGCTTCTACTAACCCACATCGTGACCTGATCTGCCCTGACCCGACAGGTGGCGCGTCTGCATCGTGGCAGTCAGCTGGCTCGCCGTGTTCACTGTCCGTCCGCGCCATCTCGGCCGATAACGGTCCCAGCTCGGCGGAGACACTTTGCGGCCAGTTAACCCAGATATGAGGTGGACCACGCCCTTCCTGCCGGCCGAGTAGCGTTCATTGCCAAGGTCGCGCCAATGGGGGCGCCACTTGGTCGTATGCGGTGCCGCGGCCTCGCTGACAACCCCCGCTCAACGGCGGCACCGCCACTGGGTCAGAACGGCTGGCTTACGATGCGGTTCGCTCTCGGGAAGGTCGCGGGTACTCCCAGCTCGGCGGTGGCTGACGGCCTTCGTGGCGCGGCGTGGTGCATGTCTGTGAGACCGCGGCCAAACACTGGCTGCTGTTCACACATTCGATCTCTTCGAACGCGGCGATGCGCTCCGAGATAGCTGAGTACTCGTCGTCGACGTGATTGACGACGTGGAGCAGGTTCCTCGTGCGTTCACAGCCACTTCTGAAAGTGGCAGTGAGTGGCATCTGGTAGCGGACGGGGTGACAGAGGTGAAATGTCAGCCCGTCGCCACGGCGGGTGTCGCACACTCTCATCCGGCCTTGGCGCGTCCGTCGTCTCTCGCCCGACGTCGAGTGTGCTCGGCGCGGACAAATCCGAACAATGCGTCTGGCCGACACCAGTCACCGTCCATTTCCCGCCGAACTTTCGCTTTCTTTGACCTTACTCGGCGTCCAGTAGCCGACCGAATAAAACGGTCTCGGCCGGCCGCTCGGCCACTCGTCGCGCTCTCCCGATCACGGCAGATTTGCGCCGACACGACTCATGGCGAAGGACAAGCGCCGCCAACAGCTGGCTGGCTGACGTCCGTGACGACACCACCACCGCCTGGCTACCTTTGCCCGTTCGACTTGAACGGGCCGAGCTATTCGGGAAGGTCCGAAATTGCTTGCCTACTCGTTAGAACATCTCTGACCTGTATCACTGTCGCCGGGAAGGAAAGATGGATTATTTCGTCACCGACGACCAGGGAACCGGTTAACAGTACTCAAATATGTCGAGAGAGGAAGTGACCGAAGGAGGAAGTGTGTGGGAGGGAGAGATTGAGGGAGAGGTAGAGAGATATCAAAATATCGAAGTACAACAATGCATAGGGAGAGACAAAGAGGGAGGAAGAAAAAGAAGGAGGGAGAGAGGAAGAGAGAGAGAAAAAGATAAAGATACAGATAGAGAGATGCAGAGGAAGAGGAATATATAGAAATTAATAGAGATATACAAGGAGAAAAAAAAAAAAAAAAAAAAAAAAAAAAAAAAAAAAAAAAAAAAGAGAGAGAGATATACAAGAGAGAGAGAGAGAGAGAGAGAGAGAGAGAGAGAGAGAGAGAGAGAGAGAGAGAGAGAGAGAGAGAGAGAGAGAGAGAGAGAGAGAGAGAGAGAGAGAGAGAGAGAGAGAGAGAGAGAAAGAGAGAACGACAGGGTACACAGGGAGAACACGAAAGAAAGGATGTAGATAGGCAAAAATATGATTCTCAAGGGCTTAAGTGCGAACTGGGATGGTGACTTCGCTATGTCAATCCACTCAATGGACCATTTCTTAACCAGATATGGAGCAGTACGGTTTTCATGATGATCACATGATGACCAACAGCATCGAGTGGCCGGCTTAGCTACCTCTCGGTGTGGGCTGGGTCAGTGCCACCTCTCGACTGGGCCAGGCGGTGGAACAACACGAGGGTAGCAGATAAATCACCACTGGAGATTCGGACCGGAGTATATCAGGAGCATATCTCGGGAGCATATCTCCTGACCAGAAAAAAAAACAAAATCCTCACTGGAGATTCGGACCAGAGTCCGGAGCGTGTCTCCTGACCAGATATATCATCACTGGAGATTCGGACCACAGTTGGGAGCGTATGTCCTGACCAGATAAATCTAAACGACACTAACGCCATGAGACACGGACAAACGGGAGGCGAGCGTTGGCAGGGGAAGACAGCGGCGAAGTGCTGGTGGGAGGCGGCTGTGAGCTGGGCACGACATTTGGCCTGGCTATTGACCAGAACATGTCATTGTTTCGGGGAAAGCTACCGCGCTATATACTTGAAACATTGAGAAATAATTCACCTTAAATGAAAAATAACGGTTCGTGAAGAGACGATTACGTTTTTTTAGAGCTATCGAGGGGCAGGTTTTAAAACGGATTAATTATCTAATGCATCAACACGCTGTCCACGTCATAACACTGGCACCCTATAGCTGCTTGTTGGTGACTCTCCAAGAAGACACGCTGTCCACGTCATAGTACTGGCACCCTACATCTGCTGTTGGTGACTCTCCAAGAAGGCACACTGCCTAACGCCATAACACTGGCACCCTACAGCGGCTTGTTGACGACTCTCCGGGAGGGCATGCTGCCTAACGCCAACACTGACACCCTACAGTGGCTTGTTGGCTGGCGACTCTCCGGGAGTGCATGCTGCCTAACGCCAACACTGACACCCTACAGTGGCTTGTTGGCGACTCTCCAAGAGTCATGACATTGCGACCTCTAGCTAGGCGAACACATTCTTGGCCCCAGAGCATGATGCACGAAAAGCTTTCGAACTTGGTCGTGATAACATCTGACTAAATAATCCCATGTATTCGATGCCTTGCACGAACCACACTGAGATTAAGTCCTAAGTAATAATGGATAAATATGGGCTGAAGCTTGTGTTTAGATGCCATTTGCTATAAATGAGAACATCACGATGATAACCTTTCCTTGTCTTGGACAGAAAACAGTCGAATAGCAGCCACAAACTTGAGTTTTAATTCGTGTTGTGCCTTCTTGAGACAAGAATACAATCTGGTTTGAACATAATCAAGCATAATCAAGCATAATCAAGCATAATCAAGATTTTGACAATAGTTTGATCACTTTCTTTCTAATTTGAGCGAAGGTTGCAATCATCAAGTTTCAATCTCAATAAGCACAATACAGTTACGTCCAGATGTACAGAGTTGCACACGTGTGAATGCCTATACAATCCATTAATATATCATTTTCTAGTGCCAACTGAGGTAGCATATTACATTCATGCGATGGTATTACTTTTTGTGAAGGTGATTGCAACAATGCGTAATCGGAATTTTAATCGCGGCTGCAGCAGGCATTTGGGCACGCTACAATCGCCGTCGCGTTCCTACAGTTTTAGGTCGCCATGCATACAGAGATTACCCTGCTTCAAAGGACTCTATAAAAATTGTTTGTGATCTGGTGTGTGTTGCTGAGTGGCGAAATGTCCTGACACTTCATTGCATTGTAACTAAGTCAGCGTTCTCAGTGTTAATAATCAATTCTTCGAAGCCACCCCCCAGGAGATACACATCGACTGGCGGAGTCCGACAAACATTTTTTTGGTTGTAATGTGCCCAATAAGCAGCTCTGAACGGTCGGTGGGCTGACGTGCCCTAGCATATACACAGTGTGTCATATTTTCTAACGATTAATGTACTGTTGATTTCAGGGTGTGACACAATAAGTGGTACTATTACTCCTGGTCTTATTACTAGGCTAACTTCACCACTAAAGCTTTGAATACATTTTCACAACAAATATGGGTGAAGTACGAATTCTGAAGCAATGTTTCAACTAAATCACACCATTGCAACCTGTTTCACAATAGTTTCACAATTTCACAAGCTGTTTCACCGTTGTCCAACAGTCCCAACTTCCGTATCAATGTCAAATTTGCGCGTGTCCAATTAAGCGTGCTGCAGTGACACAATTGCGGACTTAGATTGTTGAAACATTAGTCGATTTTAATTTCAACGTCGGGAATTGCTGGCCCAGTGTTGACACACAGCGCAGAAAGAGATATGTACGTTTGTAGTGTGGTAATTCCGCACCAATTATCTCTGGCACTATTATACCAAAGCGCAAACCGCAAACCGCTTACTGGTGTCCCGCTGAGTGAAGCACTCCAACATGCTGTCTGAATGGTCACAGTTCAAGTTATTTCAGATTTGATCATGTGGCCACGACTGACCTGATCTTTTTGTTTTCTGAGTCTGTTCTTTCTCTTTTCCTATGCCTGATTTCTTTTCGTTTCTTTTTTCGTCATCTTTTTCTATTAGTGTAGTAATATTTTGGGAGAGAAAATGTCAGATGAGGTTAGGATTTGCTAATTTTAAGCTTCCCATTAACACCTAATCATGGTCATTTCTGGAGCCGTCCACGACATTACTAGCTTTGCTATTTGTCTGCAATAGCACCAGGACAATATTGTCACTAATATCTACTGGCAGGATCTGTTCAGCAAGAGAATGATATATGGGATGGTGTAACCTACCTTGACTTGCTTTAACATGACCTTATACCAAAAATATAGCACAAGTAGGATGCGTGGGTAGCCATTTCATTCGGTGTGCTTGTTCCAAGCAGGTTTTAGAGCAATTATCTCTCTCGTTGTAATAATTATAATAATGTATCCGTGCACGCTTACACAGTGCGCATGTTTTTCCAGCTCCAAGCCGATCAGATGGCTTAGGGAAATTTTTACTAGATATCAGTAAAAACTCAGCAGTGGCACCATAAAGCATTCTGTTGCTCGTCATATACATGTCAGGGTGTGTCAGAGGAAGTTGCTCTGCATCTAAGATTCGCATCTGCATTTGGATTTGAAATTTGTATCTAGGCAACAGCTAACCCCGTGTATTTCTACCGTTTGATGCTACGAGCAGTTCAATACCACGTACGGGAATTAGGCATCACCAGTCCCAGTCATTCATTAGTATGCCTTATTGGATTGATCGATGGCTGCTTAGTCTTGAGACCCGGCAGCTTCCATGTATCTCCCAAAAGGAAGGGGAATATCGCCGCCTGCTTCCGAGCCTCCCGAGCCCCTGTCTACTGTCTGGGTGCATGTAAATAATTGAAGCTCGTTAATTGATTTTTTTGTGATCGCTGGTTCGAACTATGGTAAGGGAAGCGATGGCGACGTTGAGTAATGGTGCAAATGATTACGTTTAGCCGATGATGCAAATTATTAATTTGGTCCAAAGCCAGAGTGGGCCAAACGACCAAGCACAGCCCATGTGGCTGTCATGTGTGCATGCTTAGGCGAATTTATCCATCTCTGATTCTTGCTAAGCATTGAGAACTGTCTTGTCCTCATTTACCAGGCGCGTGAATCATAGTGTGATAAGCTGCTGATCAGCTGCCAATGCGACTGCCGACCATCTCCTATAGGAGGTGGTCTCCTGCGAAACGACACGGAGGCAACAGCGTTTGGGACAACTCGCCCGGCCGCCACGCGGGCCGGGCGAGCAACACATCACCGAGCTGAGTCCGGATGGCCAGCGCCTCCTACGCCACCCTCGGTGCGGCCGACCGATCACCACCCGGCTGTACCTGATCATGACTGCACTTCGGGTCTCCGGCGGACCCTCACTTCGCGGCGGCGCAGAGCGGAATGACACTGGTGCAGCGCCGACGCCGGCCACACTTTCATACTCCGGGCCGGCGACCGGGGGGAGGCTGTCGCCGCCGGCACTGGCTAGGGGCCGCTTGCACAAGAGGCTGGGCGGCCGGAGCGGTGGCGGCAGCGACCCTCGGCGCCGCCTGGCCCCCCGGCCCGCTGGCAGGGTGGGGCGACCGCCGCCCTGGCCGGTCAGGCGCGGCGGCTGTCGTGAGGAGCCGTCGACGGACGGTGGACGGGAGGGACGGCAGCTGTCGTGAGGAGCCGTCGACGGACGGTGGACGGGAGGGACGGCAGCTGTCGTGAGGAGCCGTCGACGGACGGTGGACGGAGGGACGGCAGCTGTCGTGAGGAGCCGTCGACGGACGGTGGGCGGGAGGGACGGCAGCTGTCGTGAGGAGCCGTCGACGGACGGTGGACGGAGGGACGGCAGCTGTCGTGAGGAGCCGTCGACGGACGGTGGGCGGGAGGGACGGCAGCTGTCGTGAGGAGCCGTCGACGGACGGTGGACGGAGGGACGGCAGCTGTCGTGAGGAGCCGTCGACGGACGGTGGACGGAGGGACGGCAGCTGTCGTGAGGAGCCGTCGACGGACGGTGGACGGGAGGGACGGAAGCTGTCGTGAGGAGCCGTGGATGGGCGGTGGACGGAGGGACGGCAGCTGTCGTGAGGAGCCGTGGATGGGCGGTGGGCAGGCGTCCCGCCTGCCCGCTGGCAGGACTGTGGGATATAACCGAGGGCGAGACTATGGGTCGGTGGAGCAGGGCGATGGGATAGGGACTATGGGGACAGACGTGCAGTAGAGGCAGTCGATGGGTGCGACGTTGCTATGCATAAGTGCTGCCGGGATTAAACAATATATATATATATACATATATATTATATATATATATATGCATATATATATATATACATATATATATATATATATATATATATATATATATATATATATATATATATGAATATATATATACATATGCCTCAGCCACGACAGCTTCTTTCAATGGGATATGTGCAGTTTTAGACGCATTTTTCAATATCATATCCATGGGAGTAATGCTGTAGTGGGATGGACGAAGCACATCATATTTGTTTTCTCAAACGAGCACAGTCTTACAAATACCAACTCCTGTGACGTCTGGTCCTACCGATCACAGTTGACTGGGCTCAGGTAGGGTCTGAGTCGTTTGGGGGAAATAATGCAATCGGAGAGAGAGTGGTTTTGAGCCTGGGAGTGCTTTGCGCATCAGGTAGACAGAGTAACCTTTCCTTTGAGCCACGTGACTCAGAAGCAAAGGACACGAAAAAAACAAACAATTCAGCCTCGATCTTGTTTGTTTCTGCTTTCATGGGTTGAAATATGTATCTTCCTTCAGGACACTGATTATGTAAAGCTACATGCCAACATAATTACCGTAATTTTATGCATTGTTTATGCTTGATAAAATGCACCATAGTTTCCGATCTCTGAGATGGACAAGTTAATCAAATATCAGGCGAGATAACCAAAATATGGAGAAATATGGTCTTTTATTTCATTGGCTAGATCCAACGTTAAATGCCACTTACCAGGGTATTCTCAGCGAGAAGTACAGTGGACTGGAAATTAAGGAATGTAGTAAAGACATGCAAAGCATGATGCAGATGGTCGCGACTCGTGAGTGGGCGTCGCAAAATTTGTCTGTCCGATTGCTCGCTCTCTATGCCTGGAGGCTACAAGGACGCTGCTCTTCCGCAGTCTTGCCCCTAGGTGGCAGGAGTCGCCGATTTCTTCCGCCGGTCGAAGTCCAATGACTGGGATTGCTCAATGTTCATATCTGGTTTATGACAGATAATACATCCATGACTGACTTTGCTTCGCATGCTTTTAACGGAAGAAAAACTAATTTAGAGTGGTCATAGCAGGTGGATTGCACGTCCTCACGTGGATGGGGTAGGGCAAGGGGTATCAGGATGGATCATATTTGACATGCGAAGAAACCCCATTCAGAAAATACTTGAGAAACAAGACACTTTATAACTTTGCGGAAAGCCGGAGGTGCCCTAGCAGGTCAATTATACGTGATCATATGGTTGGTTACGCCACCAAGCTTGCAGGGGCATTGTAGCCACTACACCATCAACACGCACTCAAACTGGCATTGCATGCCCGCGGAGCATTCATAGCAAAAACGTAAATAGCCATCCATGAATGGCATCGGATGCACATGAGCCGAAACGTTTTACCATTCGAAATAAATGGCTACCTAGCGATGCCGTCTGACGTAGATGAGTCGAGTTACAAAGCACCGTACTAACTCCACACACAACCCTGCATGAATGCATGCTACTAACTGCTACTAACTACTAACACGCAACAGCTGGCGTGAGAGGCGGTGGGAGTAATAGCCTCTTTCAATCAGGTACAGCTGAGTATGTTTATCGCGTCCATCATCACTTGTATTGGCATACTTATATCAGCTTAGAGAAAATGAACAAAGTGAATGAGGACAGAACAATATTCTTACAAAGCTACATGTACCGCAATATTCGATTTTAGTGGAACACATAAAAAACAGACGAATTATTCCGGCCATGTCCTAGGTACCCCGATTCACATCAATACGACTAAGTGAATTTTAATCGATGTTCGAACGCCAAATCGTTCCTATGCATACCCATGAGTCTACAGAACCCAGGTGTTCCACAAACGAGGCCGCATCGGTGAAATGGCCACTTTCCGGAATTTCATTCAGGGTCAGAACACAAAAGTACAAAATTATACGAGTTGTTCGCATCGGACCAGCCCACCTGCTTAGCGAAATGCATAGGCATATGTACCGGTCACACGCATCTGTAAATGCATCGATCAAATACTTCGTTTACTTCGATTTGTATTTTGGGGTGTTGTTGCTTTAAAACAAAGCAATTGGTGGCAAGCAATGCATGCAGAATGAAAGGTGCAGTACGTTTCAATGTACCAGTGCGCACCATCTTATTAATTGTGTTTCATAGTAGTTGGTCGATAATCTGTATTGGCATCACCTACTCTGAAGCTCATTTTTCCTTTCCAGAAGATGTCGGATTAAACGAGGTAAAAATGGATGCTAATGAATACAAAATAATAAAAATATTTTAAAATAGACGCTAATATGGTATCCATTGTCTAAAATGGCCTTGAGTTGATCTAAGGTGTAAAAAGAGGCCATCTTAGGTCATCGAATGTCATTGACTTTAATGAGGTCACGGACCTGTTTCGACATACCCATTTAATTATTAAGCAGCCAAAGATGCCCAACCTAATCGATGATTAGAATGTTAGCGCACCTCACTAATCAGAGCAAATGTCGTGTTTTTCTAGCGACGGAACTTTTGGTACCAACCAAATGATAAATATGCCACGTAGCTCAAAACTTTCGTGGATATATTTTGCGATTTGTAGCGCATCATGTCGCATACACATTACTTGATGTCAGAGACACCGTGTCATTTTTCACCAACGGAACCAATCCCTTAAATTAAACATGACGTGCTGATTGAGCAAGCACCTTCAGCAACTGTGTGCAGTCTATCCGGCGGTAATGGTTCACGTCGTTCATAATCAGGCTATCGCAGAGCTAGTTGTTTCATCTCACGAGATATGCTCTTTTAGAACTCTGGGTATTTCTGTCTGATATTTTCGACAGCTTGTAGGAGCCATTGCAGCTGGTGTTCGTCTTCGGCGACCGTGGGATCAAACTGTTTAAGTAAAGCAACACCACGTACGGCGTCGTCACTAACAACGTTAACATCATCCACAAATTTGCGTATCTTATTGTACCTATTTTACTCGTGCAATTTCCTGCAATAAGGTTTATTCAACCAATCGTGACTTATGCCAAGAGTGACGAAAGAGACCCATGTCTGGTCATCGATAATATCTAAGAATGCATCCTTGGATTTATCTGCGAATACAGGGCCTCTTCCAAATGTTCTGGCACTGAAATCGTTCTCAAGCACTGCGAAATGGCTATTTTTGTCAAGGAATCTGCTTTTGAGCAGCAGAGTGAAAAACCCCGGCCAGTTCTGGTTGCACATGCCACAGATGGCGCCTCATGACATGGGAATCTACTTTTCATGAAAGGATCCAATTTTGAGCTAGAGTATAAAAATGGTCAGCTTTGGTTTGAAATGCCACAGATAGCACCTCACGACACGAAGAACGGCGTCGGCCATCCCTTGATCAGTGTCTCTGTACTTCAAAGGCATTTCAAACAATTACATAGCATTGTTAGATGCATCTGCTGCATCAGGTGCTGCCAGCCAAGCTGGAATGTACATCAGAGAGAGGATTCGAGGCATTCTGTTGGAGTTCTTTTTTGTGATATCGGAAGCTATATCCAACTGATCTGAACGTAGATGCATTTTTACGAAGTAATCTTTGTCATCCAACCAGCGTGATGAATGGCACTCGGACGAATCCAGTCAATACCCCGGGGTGGAAAGAGCTCAGGAGTATGGGAGCAAGCTCTGCGACTCCTTGATAATCCCACCGTGAAAACAACTATTTGAAATCATATGTTACTACGATTTCCCACTTTTTCGCCGAGGTTTCGTAACCAGTGTGCTTTCGAAGGTTTTTTTCCAGGGCGCATACAGTTCTATTTTACTCTATTTTGTTTCATTTTTAACTGGATAGTGGGGTTCACTGGGTCTTCGAAAACAAGATTTCAGCTATTTCTCTAACAAAACTTTAAAAAAAGAAGTTATCTGCACGTAAGTCGGAATAACAGTCGATCAAGAAATTGCTGAAGTCGAACCATGGCTCATGGCTTCTTCTACACGGCCAGTGTTGCTCACCGCTGTATCGAAGCATAAACCCCGAATATAGCTTCAACATTCCAGTCTTTGAATATGGTGGCCTAACCTGTGTCTGGGCGTCACCGGTAGCATCTCGTAGTGACCTCTTTTTGGCTGACGCCTGGCCTGTCCTTGCCTGGTCGACTCAGCTCGTCGTGTCACAAGGCGCCATCTGTGGCATTTTAACCCAGAGATGACCATTTTTCTTTCACTCTAGCTCAAAAGTAGACCCCTTGACACCAAATAATCATTGCGCAGTGCTTGAGAGCGATCCCAATGCCAGACAAATCCGAAGGGGCTCTGTATTGGCAGATACAATCAATAAATTAGAGAACCTTATGGACGACCAGTTGTGGTTCACTTCCGTCACGCTTGACATCAACTACGATTGGTTGAATGAACGTGATTGCAGCAAATAGCACGAATGCAATGGATATAATAAGATACGTACATTTGTAGATTAAGTAAAAATTGTTACTGACGAAGTCGTACGGGGGGTCGCTTAAATTGAACAGCTTGCTCACACTGTCGCCAGAGACGAACACCAACTGCACTAGCTCCTGCAAGCTGTTGAAAATAACATACAAAAATTCCCCGAGTCCCAAAAGAGCACTCTGACGAGATGAAACATTTAACTTCGCGATAGTCTGATTATGAACAAAGTGAACCATTATCGCCGGACAAACTGCAAGCAACTGCTGAATGTGTATGTCCAATCAGCACATCATGTTTGTAATCGGATTGGTTCCGTTCGTGAAGAATGACGCGGTGTCTCTGACATCAAACGCTGTGTATGTGACATGACGTAGCACAAATTGCAAAACATATCAACGAAAGTTGTTAACTGTATAGCATATTTATCATTTGGCTGGTAGGAGTTACGTCGCTGCCGAACACGATATTTTCTCTTAAAAGCGAGGTGCGATCACGCTTAGATCATTGAATAGGTTGGGTATTTTTGGCTGCTTAACAATATATCATCGATTAGGTTGGGTATTTTAGGCTGCTTAACAATAGATCATCGATTAGGTTGGGTATTTTAGGCTGCTTAACAAAGATCATCGATTAGGTTGGGTATTTTCGGCTGCTTAACAATAGATCATCGATTAGTTTGGGTATTTTAGGCTGCTTAGCAATAGATCATCGATTAGGCTGCTTTTTAGGCTGCTTTTTAGGCTGCTTAACAATTAGATGGATGTGTGGAATTGTCCGTGTGTCTGTGACCTCATCAAGGCCAGTAATCTTGGATAACCTAAGCTGGCCCCTTTTTGCGCCTTGGAGTAACACGGGTATCTTAGCCTGTGAAAACCACGTTAGCGTCTATTTCTAACCAGAAAAATAAAACTACTGAGGTTCGGCCTTATTGGAATTTAAAAACATTTGAGGTCATCCATTTTACCTGACCTGACATCTTCCATATTTGTTTTAAACGTGGCACTTGGCGCTTATTTCTACTCCTGAAACACAACGGAATATCCATGTACTCATTTGTCTTGACATATTACATGTTGGTTTCAAAAATCGAGACTTGGACCAAAAATTCACATTTTATGACCAACATTGACATTTGACCTGGTTCCAGGGGACCAACCACTAATCCCAGTGAATCACACTGCATGTCAACCGTGAGGTCTGGTGGCAACCTATTCGCTGGCCTCTGATTCGTGTCTTTATGATGCGTAATTCGTAATCTCCAGCTGGAGCGAATACTGGAGACTTCAACTACACAAGCAAAGGGACACCAAATAATGATGTTAAAAAAAACTAGTTAGGGCGATCGAGATCGATATATGTCAAGCTAAAAAGTATTACGTCTGTCTATTAATATCCCAATACCATACAATTCTCAATTCTAAGCGTTTCTAGGATGCGTTTTGTTTTTGAGCCACCCTACTGCACACGTTCACATGAGTGCCAGGGGATAGTCTCAAAGGACATGCATGTGAAGATGATTATAAAAAGTAACCAAATGCCCATATTATTAAGTAAAATAGGATAAAAACCGGTCTAATATATTTCGGGCGTGACCCTTCTTCCGAGATAATAAACATACAGAGACATTTTACGCACATGCTATATATATTAAGCCGTCTACCAATATTGACGAAATCATCATCTGAGTCCAAGCATTTAAATTCCAACATAAAAAGGGCATTGTAACAATTACATGTGATGCGACACTAACAGAGCCAACATACTTTTGGTTACTTTGTATAATCATCTTCAATTCGACTATGCTCAACACAGCTCTCCGCAACATTATGGACATGCATGTGCATGAATTTCGCGTTTTTAATTAGTTGTTGTATTTGGTCATCCGTATTTATTATAATTTGGATTAGGATTATGTTTATTATTAGGATTATAGTTCATTGTTATTATGATAATCGTAAGGAATATGATTATCATTATCATTATCATTGCAATCACTTTTATTATTACTCTGATCATTGCTATTTCTGTTTCATGATGTTTTAGTTTGCTTCATTGATCATTAATATATGTATTAATAATGGAATAGTGAGGCTTAGGGTTATTGGGCTCTATTTGGGAATTCATCCAAATCGTACTTGATGAAGCGGCTCACATTATTTACAGTTCTCTCTTTTTCTTTCATTATTTCGGTTGAGACATGAGCGATAGCAAAAGTATCGGCTAGTTTTCTATGCGGTTTCACCTCGTTATTCACGATGTCTATTTCGCGGCTTGAATCCAGCTAAAATCAACTACATCATGGCAGCAGCGCACATTCTCGGCTCTACGGAGCCCAACTGCAATACGGAGAGCGTGTCGAGATGGGCTCTGATATCGAGCAATGTAAAATTACCAACAACGCGTTAAATCTAGACGCTGAGTAAGAGCGTTACTCCCGGCCATCGAGGTTTCTCAGCAGATAACAATTAACACAGGCGTGGCCGCCGCTCTGACACAGCAGCAGTCCAGTTCAGCAGCCGGGCGGCCGTGAGATCTGACAACGTTTCCGAGCCTTCTGATCCGTGGAAATCTCACCAATGGCGGCAGACGGCTGCCGGACAACTACCATTGCGCCCGGACAATGGCTCGGAAATCAGCAGGAAAGAGCAGTGCAGCAAATGGCCTGTGGTGTTGCGTTATTCTAGCCAGCGGAACAAAACGCTGAGTCATCTCCGGGCGAGTTTCGTCAACGTTCGTGCGATTCAGGTTCTCTTCTTTCCTCGGTCATGTTGAATGACGGCGAAGTAGGCATAGTTGGCTTCTGTCGTCCGAATTGTCGTAAAATGGATTCAAATCACTACATGATGCTTGGTCAGTATTACTACCAAATGCGCGGACGACAGAGGTGTCACGAAAAACAATTGCTATCAATTCCAGCATATGCAGCAAAAGTATAACTTGTCATCTCCTCAATTTACATGTACTTTAGCGGCAACTGTGTAATTCCAAAAAATGTTCTGATGTAGCTGTGATGCAATTCAACATGTAGTTTAAAACATGCCTACCATTTGTAAGTGATTCTCATGTTGCGGCATGTACCACCCTCAGGGTTCATCTCTTCCAAACTAGCATGCAGAATCCACTGCTGACAACAAGTTCTTGGACTTGGGCTATTGTGGTTACATGATACATGCAAGTAGGGTGTGCACAATGTTGGATTGCTTTGAAATTTAACATTTACGAAAAGTGTGTCAGCGAAGAGGTTACAGCTTCACTGAAGCATCGTACATAATGGATTGTAGCTCATCGGGTACTAAATACATTACTATTCTGCTGCTTCGATCCTATTATGCGGATCTCTAGCTATTCTAAGAAGCATCCTTGTCTCATGTCTCTCCGTCCTATTTGTTAAATGTGTCTTGTATTGCAAAATACATAAACGTCACTATTCCCCAAATAGTTCGAAGTGCCTGCGAAATAGGCAACTTAGTCATTATAGTACAAGTCACGGTTAGCACAAACATAAATCCTTTTACCGCACGTGAAGCAAAAATATGCACGGTGATTCCCCTTAAATAATCCAGTCCTGCAAAATAAACTAATTAAGACGTTGGGAAATAATTTGTGCGCGATCAGAACTTCGGTGTCGGGTCATACAGTCACAATGAACTAACTGTTAGCATTGACCATTATAATTCGTTGTTTACTGTTCCATGCTGCTTGCACTGATGATGATTACTGCTTTGTTAATTCCATTCGAGGCGAAAGATATGCGGGAGAGACGGTTGCCATATTCCACAACTCACCCAGTCGTGCCAAACATTGTCCAATGTCAGTGTGATTTACCTGTGATATTTATCATGTCTTTAGCTACCCACACCTTATCCAATCAAGCTCTGATATATGGCGAAAATATCCAACGCTCCAGCATTCACTTCCAGTGGTTATATTTCAATTTGGCATGGACTAGCCTCAGGCTAGTTTTTTTGCGGGATCGAAAGTCATGTCCCATTCCCGAATCCGGCTCCAAGCGCGCTACTTAATTTTCAATTCTTCACTTCTTCAATTCAATTGTGACAGCCCTAAGAACAGGCAAAATAGAGCTCCAGATGAAGATAGATGGAGTTCTTAGCATTTCCAGCCCCATGTTCAACGCTCGATTTGAATATTTAGGGTTAAAGTCTAGCTAAAGAATGTAGTGTCATGAGCTAAAGTGAACAGTTTGGACTCCGAATTACATTTGATTTTACCCTGGTGTTTGCGGTATTATCATCTCGTAACCAGAAAATGTCGGTGTATTGATCGTGTTGATCTATTTTTGGTACCATGAACTCCCATACAAGTATGCTGTTTGTCTGACTCGTGCTTCAGTCGTGAACAGTCGAGCTTCAGACTAAACAAATTATCATGCTAAATTATATTTTCCTAATACACGTGACATAAACGGGTAAACTTGCAATGAAGGTGACGAAGAACAAACCTGAAGAGAACTTAGGAAGATATTAGCAGTCCTGTATCACATGGACATGCAATCTGGTACTTCGATTGTATGCAATCATAGCCAGAGTAGCTTTAAACTTCGAAATCTATCTCTGAATACAAGATGCCGGTGAAAAAATCGTGCGCAATTATGAAATGCAAAGAACACCGACTTTTAGCCGAGTTTAATGAGACGAATATGCAATTGCAATATATACTTCCCGCATTTGTGCGAGAAGTTAAATTTCCCACAAAATATTATCGGAATAGATTTGTTTGAAAATACTTCGATGCAGCTGGCTGCTGAACTATCAAATTATGTTTGTTTGCAAAAGCCAAACATTCGAAGGACAACGGTGTCAATATCAATACTACTTCAGGATTTCATGTTCGAGAACAGCTACATCGGACAACTGATTGAAATAAACATCGGCTTCTTTTTCTGCAATCGATGGATATATGAATTGCTCATGTGGTGGGAATAATGTCTGATTGGGTTTTCTTTTAACTCCAATATTAACTGCAAATAACAAGTTGTTGATGTGCTAATGAAAAAGCTAGTTATATCTGTAATCATCTTTCAAATCCAATGCCAATTATGACTTGCTTCTGAATGGATCAATCGGCAAATGGCATGATGCGAATAAGCAGTCTTGTTCGACACTGTAGGATTCATGCTTGCCATTACTCTTCCTGGGGATGTGTATCATCTTTTTATTCGGCTGCTGAGCTGCTAATCAATAAAACCGAACACATCTGCAACACCATGAGTGTAGGAATTTCAAATGTGAGTGGGATGGGGATCTGCCGGCACACGTACATCAATATCTGGAAAAAAACACGTTTTTTTTGGTTGCAAAAGCTTCTTAGATGGGATTTATACTATCAATTTCAAAGATATCACGTCTATAATCAGCTCTGCTATCATAATCAGGCCAAGGCTATCAAATATATATCAAGCATCTTGGTATATATGGTTGGTTTAATTGTATCGCTTTGTGAACCAGACCGACAAAAGCTTTAACAAAATGAACAAAGCAACCGAAAACACTGATCCGTTTGAAGGGTTTTTGTTCTTCCGAAATTTCTCCAAATATGCCAACGATTGGGAGCTATTTGTGCATCGAGCGCAACAAAGACCCAGTAAGTGATGCATCTTGTCAGAGATCAATTTCTCCTTAACGTAAGCATGAGTGAGATAAATAAGCAATGAAAGTAAGAATTAGAATACCACCACTTCAGTAGCACGATCAGTGCGAATTTCAGGTAACTGCTACTCGCTTAAATAGGAAGGGTTTTTCTTGCCGCACACAGCATGCCACATAATAATCTTCTGCTGCCGGAGGCTGACTGTCATATAACATTTAACACAATGAATGACACGTCTCATGTACGAACTCTGATTGACCATATGATAACACCTATCGTACCTGACTTCAACAGTTTATAACATTAAATAACAAAGCTGGGGTCTGCACACTTATCGCATCAATTTCAACACACAGTGATTTAGTGGGAAAAGAGCACAATACAGGCTAACATTTCAGCTGTTGACAATTCAAATTGGCATTCATATTCCCCAAAATTCAGCACGGTGCCTATCACTTCAAATGTCCCGCAAATCGACAGGCTTCCTCAGCAAGGCTCTGCAGTTGGGTGCAGGTGCTGGTCAGCGATTCACGCCATGTCAGCGATTCACGCTATGTCATCGATTCACCCCATGGCAGCGATTCACGCCATGTCAGCGATTCACGCCATGTCAGCGATTCACGCCATGTCAGCGATTCACGCCATGTCAGCGATTCACGCCATGTCAGCGATTCACCCCATGTCAGCGATTCACGCCATGTCAGCGATTCACGCCATGTCAGCCGCGTGCGACAGTTGAGTGTGGGTGCTGGTCAGCGATGCACGCCATGTCAGCCGCGTGCGACAGCTTGCGCTTTCTTCAGCTGTCTTGGCTTCATGGAACGACGGTTTGACATCGGTTTCACCTGTTGAATCTTGGACATGAGCTGGGGAGAGATCGGATTGCATATACTGGCATTGAAGCGCACAGCTGCTGGGTCAATCCATAGCTAATTGCCTGAATAATTGCAAGCTTAGTTCCAACGGCTTAATGGTTTTCGAAATAGGCGGTTCAGTCGCCTTTTAAGTCTACTTTTCATGCGACGTCCACAGAATAATGGCTAAGGTACCCGAAAAGTGCATGAAGATTCCCTGCCCCACCCCCTCCCCACTGCACACACTATTTCTATGCCCTCAAGCGGGCTTCATATTGCGACAAAAAGTGGTCTCTAGTAAGATGGGGAGCAAGGAATCTCATGATTGTTCCCTTATTGTTCACAATTCGAGAGAAAGTAACCTTTGTAGGATCAATCATGGTTGCATCGAAGCCGTGGCAACAGAAACTTTTCATTATGAAATGCACCAACGCACTGTTTAACAGCACTGGCTGCACTAATAGCACAAATAGCAGTTCTACCACGTTGTGTTCTGGATTTGGCACAAATATAATCGTGTGAATTCAGCCCATGTCAGACTGTTAAAGTGTGTTTATAGGGAGACTGTGCCAGAATGCAGCAACGGCGTGCAGCAACACCACCGAAATAATCCCGCAACAACAGACATTTGTTTTCATCAGCAGGATCAGTAAAATCAGCAGGGCTTGCATGGGCGAGAAAGATAAGCTTAACTGCAAGAGTCGGCAACAGCACTATTTACATCGCGATCAGCGAGATCGTCAAGGTGAAAGTCCGCTATTGCAGATGAGATCTCGCGTTAATATGGCAACTTGAGATAGTTTCGGCAGGAACGGCGACGGTAAGAACGAAGCATTAAAATAAACATCACAAAAAGAGGAAGAAAGAATGCAGAGCGACTGCCAGGGACAGCTGGGTCAAAACCTGTGAGCAATATTATGGTTAACAAGTTGCTATGATGGGCGGGGGAAAGCAAGCTTCCGGGCGAATGCGAGGGACTGATAGGGTAATTCGGGTGAGCAAGATCGGCAAGATCGTCAGGATCAGTAAGATCGTCAAGGTCGCCCGGCTGACAGTCGGCTGGATCACCAGGAGCAGCGGTAACGCAGTGGCACGGCCCGACTGGGGCAGCAGAGGAAAATACCAGCAGTTCCGGCAGTGCACAGCCGTCAACACATCCAATGCAACTTACACATCGCCTCCTCCCTCCACCCCCACCCCCTGACACCGCCGGAAGTTTCGCGCGATGGCACCGGTTCGTCACAGATATCGGCCAGCAGCGCCGACCCATCTCGCGAGGCATTTGCACTTTCGCGAGGGCCGGTTCCATTGCTTGTAGCTACAACCGGCCAGCAGTCTGTTGATTTCTGGGATATTTTCCGTGTGTGCACCATCTCGACATTGAAGTAGGCCAGCTTCACGGCGCGGTATGCACCTTGGCACGCAGGGTCTATAACTGCAGCTCGGTGAACGGTTCGCATGGCGCGGTATGCACCTTGGCACGCAGGGTATATAGCTGCAGCCCGGTGAACGGTTCGCATGGCGCGGTATGCACCTTGGCACGCAGGGTCTATAGCTGCAGCCCGGTGAACGGTTCGCATGGCGCGGTATGCACCTTGGCACGCATGGTCTATAACTGCAGCTCGGTGAACGGTTCGCATGGCGCGGTATGCACCTTGGCACGCAGGGTCTATAGCTGCAGCCCGGTGAACGGTTCGCACGTTCATTTTCACTGGGGGTCAAGGTTGGCGACGGCAGTGTCCCACATTATGGCCATGCCTTGTGCACTGCCAGCGGTCCACAGTGGGCCGAGGATAGGGGAGTGGCAACCACAGTGGGCAACGGTCCACAGTTGGCCGAGGATAGGGGAGTAGCAACCACAGTGGGCAACGGTCCACAGTGGGCCGAGGATAGGGGAGTGGCAACCACAGTGGGCAACGGTCCACAGTTGGCCGAGGATAGGGGAGTAGCAACCACAGTGGGCAACGGTCCACAGTGGGCCGAGGATGGGAAGGGGAGTGGCAACGGTCCACATGGGCCGAGATAGAAACCACAGTGGGCAACGGTCCACAGTGGGCCGAGGATAGGGGAGTGGCAACCACAGTGGGCAACGGTCCACAGTGGGCCGCGGATAGGGGAGTGGCACCACAGTGGACAACGGTCCACAGTTGGCCGAGGAGAGAAGAGTAGCCACATCTACATTGGGCCAAAGGTCCACAGTGGGTCGGGAATTGAGGGGTGAGCATGCCGCAGCAGACCAGCGGTCCACATTGAGCCGAGAACAGGGCAGTGGCCACCTCCGTGGACGACCGTAACGCATTGCCGACGTAACCAGCCAGCTGACGGCCTCGCTTGCCCAACCATGTGTCTCGTCCAGCACGTCCAACCATGGTTTGTGGAGCGGAGACATCCGGTGGACGGTCAGTGACATGTGGCAGTGAAAGTCGCGCTGGCGACTCAGTAGGGCCCAATGGTGTTATGTGCCTGCGCTTCAAGACCAAAAGCGAAATATAATAATCAATATGAGGGAGATTTCGAACATGTTTAAATGCGCATTACTCTACCAACCTACCAACATGGAGATAAACGGATAAAACCTCATATTCGGACCCAGGCATATGGAGCAAGGCTACCATAAGCTCAGTGTGCTATATAGTGTACACAATAATAGCACCACATCGATTTGCTACGATGCTGTTCGTCACCTCGTGCACATGACACATGTAGTGTGCACAAAACAGCCGATAGTCCAGCTCTGACTTACCTCGTGCACATGACACATGTAATGTGCACAAAACAGCCGATAGTCCAGCTCTGATTTAGTGTAACGCAAACACTTCGGTAGTGATCTTGCCGCATCATCTAATGATACATGGCACAGGCAAAAATTGAGTCAGCTGCTGTAGATGTGTGTACATAAGCATGCGTCAAGGTCGAGTTAGCCATTGTCAATGTGTGTACCGAAGCCTGCGACAGGGTCGAGTCAGCTGCTGTCAATGTGTGTACCTAAGCCTGCGACAGGGTCGAGTCAGCTGCTGTCAATGTGTGTACCTAAGCCTGCGACAGGGTCGAGTCAGTTACTACAAATCTATGTATCTATGCCGGCGACAGGATCAAATCGCATAATGGATACAGCAACTCGTTCAATTCCCTGGTCAAGATATATGCATGGCAATGAAAAATGACACGGTGCTCGCTGGCATCTTGGATTATAATCTGAAATTACCCAGCCGTCTTCCATCTTCATAAAATAAATGAAAATATGGAGTACTCTTGTCGCTTTGGACAATTACGAAAAAAGTTTCACCATTGCCCTTCGGTGGCCTTAAAAATGTCGGCCTGTCTCCAAATCACAGGCCAGCAACATCAATCTGACCAATCCAGCCGCCTTGACCTGGCGAGCACAATCACGGCGGTCTTTTTAGCCGCGTATCACTTTGGAAGGACGTTTACTATACAAACGCAATACAACGATATCTAAGGTTTGTTTTCTATCAGGTATGCATTTCAAGTAGCGAGATTCTCGCCTGGCTACTTTTCCTCGGACCGGTTTATGAGAACCATGTTTTTGTGTGTTGACGCTATTGTCATCACATTAATGTTCGGGTGAGTGTGGCCGAGTGATCAAATGGTGTCATGGGTCGGTCCTTGCTCGAGTGTGTGTGTGTATGTGCATGTGTGTGCTTGTGTGTTTGTGTGTTTATGGTGTGTGTGCGTGTGTGTTTATGGTGTGTGTATGGGGGAGTGGTGTATAGCAAACGGAACTATCATGATGTACAATTACATGATAACTATATTTTGTATGTGTTTCAGTGCGGTTGCAAGGAGCATGATGATATATCACAGTGACATTTGATATGACCTTCTCTTTGCAATTGTAAAAATACTTTCAACAATACTATAATGGTGAGGGACTAAGCTGTCGTGCGCGGCACTTTATCATACTCACAAAAATGCGAAATTCACCTTCTAATCCGTACAATAGCACGTGTTTAATCTTGCCTGACACCAGACATCCGGCAAACGAAACGAATGAATTTGTGTGATCCTATGAACATATCATGGGGCTTGGATACACGACACTGCCATTTGCAAGGTTACATCGTCACAAATTCACAACAAAACCACGATAATGCATTGCTGTTCGGAGCTGGCTTCATGTCCCTAATGCAAATCGATTCATACGTTTTCCTGTCGGCATGGTGCATCGTATTTTGTAAGGTTGCATGCTGAAGGATTGCTATCCGCATGGTCAGGGCGCCATGATCGATCATGGCCGCCTAGCGGCGGATCAGCTATTGCATTGTACAAACTACGCAAATGTTCATTGAAGCGTAGCCGCACAGACCGCTTGCTCTCTCCGATATAAGTGGCACCACACAACTTACAAACGATTCCGTACACAACATTTTGTTTAGATATGACCAACCAAGTAGAGCAAGTCCGATTTCCAGCGGAACAGGGAGAATCAGTGAAGGAGGTGCTTACTAAGTATTAGCCTGTGGAAGATTCTTGTAATAAATAATTAATTATATAAAAAAGAAAAAAAGTTGTTTTCAACGCGATATTTAACCGCCATGCAAGTTTCACATTGAAAGTCGTCTTCTTAACACGCGCCCTGGAGGGCCTATGCAAATTACGCGCACTGGAGGGCGGGGGGGGGCGGATTCCGCCCCCATAAGATCTCGGCTCCTATTAAAGCTGGAGGAACGAAACTCACAGGGTGGATGGGTACGGTTGTGAATTCTATTGTGTGCAAATTCCATGACCTAAGTTCAATATCTTCAAGGTCAAATGAGGTCACATTTGTCAAAATTTTCTTGTTTTGCGTGGCTTGGCTTGTCATTGTTATGGATCGCTGTGATTATGTTTAAATGCTCCAAAATTGGCATCAATGATGTTTTCAACATTATTAATGATGCAATACAGATACTAGACCCGATATTTGACCTCAGATCACCTATATAGCAGCACTTTATCAGGTCAGTTACCTGTTCCAGTTACCGGAACCGAGCCGCCCGCCCGACTGCTCCGCCGGGCAGCTCGGCGCAATCGCTTCGCGAAGAAAGGAGTGAAGTACATGAATAAAGTATGGAAACGCAATGACAAACAGTACACAATGACAAACAGTAGTGCATTTATGAAAACATTCCAGTTGACCAAGTTTGGTTCCATTAACCTGTCATGAACTTGACCTGACTTGACCTCGGTGGCCTAACATGACCTTGGAACCATATAGCATATCAATATACATCAAACAAGTCGCTAGTGTTGCCAAGAACACCTCCCTTTTGCGGATATACGGGAAGCGCATCAGCGCCGATTTTTGTAGTGTGGCGCTACTAATGTTTTTACTTTAACGGCCCCTAACTCGATTTTTGTCGGCTGATATCAATTTTTCTTGCTTTAAACGACGCGCCGGTCATTTCTAAGCAGGTACGCAAAAAATGGCGTATATCGACCGGTACAATCTGGAGTTATGTACGAAAAACCAGAGGGGTGGGCGGATTTCGCCCCCCCCCCCCTCCAGTGCGCGTGTTAAATGTTCGACGTTTTGCTTTGCAACGAAGAGTTGCATTCACTTAAGGCAGGGTTAGGTAGCCATCTACATCTTTCGACAGTATACCACTCTGGTTAGGCCGAAAATGCCCACCATTCACCCTATCTAATCATTTCGTCCCGATTATTTTAACTCTCCCTGTCGAATAGTCCAGCTTCCCTTCGATTGATCTATCCTCAACCTTTCCCCTACGCTGGAACTGCCATCTGCATAACCCCACCCATCACTTCTCAGCTCCTTTGCCTGTCTCCTATGTAACCCAATTTCAATCTCCCTCTGAATCCTATTGAGCATAACCGTTCTTTGTGAAGGGCTCAACGATCATTTTGTAACTCCGAAGTCTGGCAGGTTTGTCGAAGACAGCCTCGCTGCCCGCCTGAACTGCGACCTCACTAATTTTAAGTTGGTGCGTCTAGGGTGAGCCGAGGTGTAATTTAAGATTATTCCGGCATTGTTTGCCTTAATGCACAATTGTGTCAAGTACACACACTTAGCGTTAATTTTGGAGAGAATGATCAGGGAATCAAGCATAGGAATGGCTCCCTCCCCTCTCCATGGGAAATTAATCCTAAGTAAATGTAATCCTATAATGTTTGATGCATACAACCATTAGGCGTCATGAGCGCACATAATGCCGGTGGCGCCGCTCTGGTGGTGGCTTTGTGAAGGAACACCACCAGAATGGGCTTGTTATAATGAATGTCATATTCTAGTTTCTACAGGAGGTACAGATAATTTTCAAGGGTGAAATATGAACAACATCTAAGCAAGCTCTCTTACGAGGTGTAGTTCGTTTTATCATCAAATCATTTCACCCTGTCACTTTACCCCTAAAGTGAAATGGGAGCAATTGGCAACTCAACTTCTTGTAATGTAATGCGTCATACAGCTTCTGTGCAATCTGCTGACAAATTCCAATGTTCTTAACTGAACGAAAATAAAATGTGCCGCTTCTCGATTTTATCTTGGATAGTTTCCATGAAGTTTTAGCCGTGCAATTTTGCACTGAATTCCAGGATTTGTGTCCCGTTATCACATTGTGTTCAGTTAAATTGTATATTAGATGTTCCATCCACATTAGCGAAATGATTTCCAATGGCTTGAAATAAACCGACATAAAATCAGCTGCCTTCTGATGCCATACTCAACCATTTTACAGATATCTAACCCTATCCTTTTTCACATTTTGACATGAAGTTTTCAGGCACCGTTAAGGTTCCGGCATGGCTCGATGAGCATCAAGCGCCAACATCTGCTGCCCAAATGACCGAGCGGCCGAGCGGCGTCACGGCAAAAAGAAAGTTTCAGCCTCGATCAATACCAAGTGACAGCGGCTCTCCCACGACAAAATTGTATAGGGGCAATTCACGGTTGTAGATGCACTCTTTCCATTCAAGGCCCATGAACGTAAGGCTCTTAAACAATTTCCAGGGAACCTGTTGGTCTCAACTCCAGTGGTAGCGAAAATCAAGCCAGGCACATCGCCTATCGTTTCAAAAATGAAAATCTGCCTATAACCTTGGCATTGGGACCTATTAACGTTCAGGGAATGGTTTCGCGCCCGGCCATATCATCAATGGCGGTCGGTCGGCGGTGAGCCGTCGGCGACGCCACCGTCGGCCAGCCGCCTATGGTGGATGAATACCAGAATCTAGTTCCAGAAGACTATTCGCGAGGTAGCATTATGTGCAACATATCACTGTAAGTGGCGATACAATTGAAATCTGAAGGCAAGCTAACATTAATAAATGCACTTCACATCATAACTTGTTGAAACAGAGTCTCATTAATTGTAACTATATTCCTTGCGCAGACACTAGTGAGACACTAGGGCGCCCTTGTTGTAGACGCATAGTTCAGAGTTCTTGAATGGCATCAGGAACGTACCAGTTTTCTTTCTTTAACTGGAGATCCCCGGATATCCGCATTACCATTGCGTCTGACGCCTAACGCTCAGGATAGCAAGGAGTGATGCTTTGCCTTGCAGCCATACTCCAGCATAGTCATCAATGTACCAGGCTAATAAAACAGGTGAATTTCAGCACCTTCCGAGGCTTGCCTCTCGAAACGGTCCAGATACAGAATCGACACTGCAAGGGCTCAGGATTCCCTATAGTCACTCCCGTCTTCTGCCTATAGACATGACTGCCAAATCTGAACACATTATTTGTCAAGCAATGCTCTAGCACGTCACAAATGTCGCCTACGCTCAAGCCTGCGGTGTCTGTGTCGTTATAGACACATACCTCCAGGGCCTTACGCACGCGACTCACCGCCTCATCGAAGGGAATACTTTCATACAGGTTTACGTCATCTTTACTGAGAAACATAGCATGTTCAGGAACTTGATTTTCAGTCTAGAACTTGTCCAGACGACGAAGGAAGTTGTAACTCTGAGTCAAGTGAAGCTTGACGAATTCCACAAGCTGATTTAGAAACTTTCTAACAGCCAAAACGTTTTTCTTCAGTTGGGCCCCCACACGTCACTATCACTGGTCGAAGTGGAACGGTCTTTGGTTAGTCCATAGAAAACCGGAGTTCTACCGTGTCTCGGAGTCTGGTTATCGAAATGGTTACTCGTTAGGATACCTTGGGACGATTGTCTGAAGATGCGTTTCGTTTGTGCTTGTAATTTTCCGGTCATGTCTTTCTCTAGTTTTTCTAATCACTTTCGCTATTTAGATGTCCTTAGCCTTCTGAATATAATCTGGTTGATTTAATACCAGAAATCCTTTTCATTTGTCACTAGGCTTAACTACTATTTTATTTTCGCGCCGAAGCTTGCTTAGATATTTTAGTTGGAACGTGGTAGTATTGGAAGTGAGCTGTTTGGTTGACTTGTAAATTTTGAGCACCGAAGTTTTCAAACGCCTCATTTATCAGCCTCTTCTATCAGTAGTCTATATTTTCGCATCATGCATGCAGCCATCCAACCGCCACTGAATATCCCTTTCATAGTATGCGCCTTGCTCAAAATATTAAAATTATTTTCAGTGCGACCCGTTAGTATCCATGGTAACAGTCGGCATCAGTCATGCAAATGCAAAACAGCAAACTATCTTCCAATACAGTCTGCTATGCAATCCTCATAAAATCGACAATAACCGTACACATATTATGCAGCGTTAAAATACCGTTTGCTGTGCAAGAAGGTTTCATTGCACTTGTGCTTGAACTTGGCATGTGACTTGATGACGGTTGGAGGCAGGCAAGGCAGGGTTACAAGACAAGGCTGTACAAGAAACCGCAAATGCAGCAACACGACAACCGGGCCACTCAATGTCCACAAATTGTATTCCGCTGATTTCTGCGCTCAACGGCATTGGTTCGCACACACACATTCGTTGAATTCGCTGTAGTGTGCCAGGCTCTGTGTTCAAATTATTTCAGCCACCCTGCCCCAGTTTTTTTTCCTAAGAGGCGTATCAACTGCCTTTTTCCTGTTAATGGCTATTGCTCAAAGCGATAATCATCCCCAATCATTCTGCAATTTTGTTACACACGGGAGCGAGTTGTGTGTTTGTTAGAAAGTGATCCCCGGCCACCACCATTAGCTCGAAAACCGCTTCGTTATGTCCGCGGGATACGCGGGTATCGTCAGTGACTGCTCTGTTGTGGTCTGGGTACCATTTGGTCGAGTCACCACCAACTACCTTGCCGCTGCCCATTTCCATGTCACTACACACCGGCAATGCGTCTCGGCATGAGCTCGTAGCAGTGAAGTGCCAAATATCGCTCTTAATTACCGCGTAGTGCACGCTGCTGTGCGGAACAGATGGAAATACTTGACAGGCGGCTGGGTTTGAAGGACGGGCAGTTGAAATTGTGGCTTATTTGATGCTATTGCGTCACACTATGCTTCAATATCGGTGATATGCTAACATAATGCATTTCGGAGACTCAGACATGCGCAAGGTTCAAGGCCATCGATCAAGACAAGGTTATATACCTGAAGATATGTGATTAACCGTTCCAGCTGTTGATTTTCGAAGCATATAGTACTCAGTAAAAAGGATTGAGCATCACAAAAGCAAGACCAAACGAAACCACATCTTCTTGGACGATTTTGTGAAAACCCCCGAAGTTATGTTTTAATGTTCTAATGTTTTTAGTCAAACATTTTGAGTGAATTTCGGCGATCATAGCCGTATCAGAAGCTAAATCAGCATGCAATATTTCTCGGATTTAGCCATTTATCTTCGCAACATTCCATATTTTATCCTCCACAGCGCCTGCGATAACTGTAACGTGGGACGTCTCAGGTCATATCTTCGTGACCTCAGTTGATAGCGACTTCAAGCGTATGACACCATTCGAGGACATAATTTGTCATTACATTATGCCAGTGATTCAATATGTCAGGAAGCAAGAATGATAAGGCGTACCTTACCCACTCAAAAAGAAGGTTGTTATATTGAACCCTGGTTTAACCTACTGACCTGCTATGAGGTCCTTTTGATATTTTCGCTTTTTGTGTGATCATTTGTCTAAGCGCTCATTTTTCACTTTTGACTGCATCGTCCTCACATGGATAATGGTTCGGCTAGAAAGAAAATAGAGACTTATAATGTTGTACCTCTTCAGACAGTAAAATGATGATGGGCTTCTTCTTTATCATTATTTTGTTCGGCAGCGGAAAAATAGGTCCATATATCCACACTGATAATATTTGCTTCCGATACAAGAGTTCGCTGCCATCCTTGATGTCTCCACTGCACGCACTTAGAGTGTACCGGACCGGTAGCAAGTGCACTACGCGAGCGCAGACCCGGCTGATAGGTGAAGGATGATGAACACCTCTAATCACTACTGCTGTCCATTACCCGACATTAGCGGTAGCCGTAGCAGTTATAGCCGTAGCAGTTTCGGTGACTTGCATTCAACTATGATCAACGTTAATCACTTATCGTTGACCAGCAGAGTCAGCCACGCAATCAATCAGCAGAGTCAACGTTAACCACGCCGGCTGTATAGCAGTTGACCCAGAATCAACTGATGGAATATCTCGTTCGTCAGTCACCCCCCCCCCCCTCCCCCGACGAGGAACCACCCTTCCGTGGTGGGGGTGGGGTGGGGGGGATTGCGTGCCTCAAGGATCCGGCGGCCAGACCATCGGGAAGGCGGGGAGGGGTCAGATGAAGAGTGCCTCACTCGTCCTCCCATCCATACGCTCCCATTCCAATGCCCATCTCATAGATCATAGTCCTCCCATCAGCAAACTTGCTGTTTGCCGCTTGGAGCGCTGGGCAAATGTGAGCGGTTTCCGCTTCTCCACAGGGAAAACAGCCGCCATGCATTTCTGCCGACGTCAGAGGTATCCAAATATGGAAGTCAGGTTATGCAAATCAACAATTCATACAAAACCGGTGATCAAGTTTCTTGGTTTCCTTCTTGAGTGTCGCTTGACGTATCGGCAACATTTTAAGATGCACAGTGATAACTGTTTTAGGACTTTGAACATTCTTAAGGTTGTATCACGTACGTCATACGGTGCTGACAGACGGGGGGGAGAGTGATTTTTTTTAGGCGTCCGGACCATAAAAGTCATTTGCGCCGCCTTTAAAGTGAGTACGTTACATGTCTGTCCATAAAGCGAGCGTTTGCGATCAAGGTGCAGGCAAGTGGACATTTACGTTAAGGAATTTTACGTTAGTTCGCGTGATATTTTAGGTGCTGAAGGCGAGGGTCTGGGTTGGGGACAGCTCCCTGATGTCTAAATGGTTTAGTTTTACTTTACTCCTCCACAAAATAATTCGTAGTTTGGGTGGGGGTGGGGGTGTTTTGAGAGTGGCGAGAAGTTGATTTTGCCAGGGTGCCGGCTTTAGCCTACTCTTATCAAAGAGCACCGAGGGATCTTTACCGTGCGAACAAGGAGGTAATTGTTCACACCGTCTATCACGCCGGCCGCCGCGTGTTAGCTGTTAGTAGCGGTTTAGTCTAAGCATGCCGTGCAGGGTTGTCAGTTGGGTTAGTACGGTGTTTTGCAATTCGGCTCTTCCACGTCCGCTGTACCCCTGGGTAGCCGTTTACGCTATGAGTTGCAAGGCAAATCGGCTCATCTACGTCCGATGGCTCCTCTGGGTAGTTGTTTTACGTTTTGCTGTTTTTTATTTTATTTGTGTTTATGTTTTCCTAAAGCAAGTCGGCTCATCTATTTCCGACGGCACCGCTAGGTACCCATTTATTTCTAATTGAGAACCAAATCGGCTCATGACGTCCGACGCCATGCGGGGATGGCTATTTACGTGTTTCCTACGAGTGTTTCGCGGCCATGCATTGCGAGTTCATGTGATTGTTGGTGGTGTGGTGCCTACAGTGCTCATGCTAGTTTTGTGGCATACAGATATTCAAATAGCATACCGGCACACCTCCCTCTCGTATGCCCACTTGGGACAGTCGGAGTCGGTGGCGGGGTGCGGCCCATCACAGCCTGCACACTTCCTTTCGGAGGAGTTGCAGTCGGATGCCGCGTGGTGACTGGCGCACTGGCTGCATCTGGGAGTTGGTGACGCGCATGCGCGTTCGCCATGTCCATAACGCAAGCAGAACCGGCACCGTAGTGGCAGAGGCACGTAGAGGCGGACCTCGTAGGCCTTGTTGTGTATGTGGACGTGTGATGGTAGGTGTGGTGAGTCGAAAGTCAGTACGAGAAGATTGTGAGCCGAACGTGACTCCCGTTTAGTCTGGCTGATTGTAACTGTGGCATCCAGGAGGGCTGAGTCGTCGAGTAGAGCGGCGATGCTGTCAAGTGGTAAGCTATCCAGCTCTGGGGCGCAAAGGTAGCCGCGGCTGGTGTTCAAGGTGCGGTGTAACGTGAAGGAGCAGCGCTGGTTGTTAAAGGTGGTTGTGTTTAGTAGAGTTTGTGTGTCCGCGCTGCTCTGTGTTTGGACTATGATGTGTGTAGTGTGCATGTGGACCTTGAAGTGTGCTGAATTAAGAATGTGTGTTCATGTGTCCGAATATTCATGTGAAAAAAATATGGGTTTCCCTGTCCACCGATATGCTAGCAATGAGGAACAACACTCATACAAAATTGGAGATGTGCACCGTGAAATGTGCATCTCGACTGACCAGCTGGGCTGACTGAGCAGCGGCAGTCGGCACGCCTGGCTGTCCCACAGGTGGCAGCACGGGCCTGGTGACCTGTGTGCCGACCCGAGGCACCTGTCCCATGGGTGGCAGCACGGGCCTGGTGACCTGTGTGCCGACCCGAGGCACCTGTCCCACAGGTGGCAGCACGGGCCTGGTGACCTGTGTGCCGACCCGAGGCACCTGTCCCACAGGTGGCAGCACGGGCCTGGTGACCTGTGTGCCGACCCGAGGCACCGACCGCCACTTGGCCCCGTTCGGCGGCCACACTCCTGCAGTGACGCAATGGGCCATTGTTGGTGCCATGCCCCGCCGACAGAGGTGAGCTGCGCCTGTTAAGGCTCCGAGCCGACACTCCCCCCCCTGGTTGGAAGTCGCAATATTGTCTGCAGCGTTTTACGATTGGAACGAGAAGTGGGTTATCGATTCATCACAGGCAAGGTCGCGAGACGAGCTAACAACCAGCTGATGGCCAGCTGACGACCAGCTGACGACCAGCTGACGGCCAGCTGATGTCCAGCTGACGGCCAACTGATGACGAGCTGACGACCAGCTAACGGTCAGCTGACGGCACGCTGACGACCAGCTGACTGCCGCTGACGGCCAGCTGACGGCCAGCTGACGGTGGGCCAGAATCAGATATCTCCGTTCACTATCCCGCCAGCGGACTTTTCGCGTACCGCTGTTTCGCTGCGGCGATGCACCGTGGAAAAGTGGAAAATGAGACGGTAATATACAGTGTGAAGCACTTTAGGAAGCAGGGTATGTGCTGTAATGGCGATTCACTATTTGTTCAAAGGACATCTTTGTAGAGCTGTTTGAAAATATTTTCGACAAATTTAGGAAACTTCGGTTCGACTGGGTCACAATATCGGTGTGCCTTGAGCTGCTTAACTGGCAAAAGCGTATGTCCATCAGATACAAGACTAATGCAACTAGAGCTGTCAAGACTAATGTAACTAGAGCTGATACAAGACTAATGCAACTAGAGCTGATACAAGACTAATGTAACTAGAGCTGATACAAGACTAATGTAACTAGAGCTGATACAAGACTAATGCAACTAGAGCTGATACAAGACTAATGTAACTAGAGCTGATACAAGACTAATGTAACTAGAGCTGATACAAGACTAATGTAACTAGAGCTGATACAAGACTAATGTAACTAGAGCTGATACAAGACTAATGTAACTAGAGCTGATACAAGACTAATGTAACTAGAGCTGATACAAGACTAATGTAACTAGAGCTGATACAAGACTAATGTAACTAGAGCTGTCATCCGTTGGGAGGTCACACTCTCTCCGACGTGGAAACTGATGGACTCGAAATGATGAGCCTAAGGCAGGCACAACAGCAAAAACAAGACCAGTGAACAACAGCCACTCTATCTCAGTGATTGACCTTGAAATAAACAAGCCCATGTCACGACAACAACAAAAAAGGGCGTCACGTCATCACGAAACAGTGCACCAGGGAACAAGCACAAACTTCATGAAAAAAAACACCATGAAATCAGCTTACAAGATAGAGGAAAAGTTATCCGAGCCATTGCGAAGATAAATTGCAAGACCACATGCGCAACAGAGAAGCCAAAACCTCTCATTTATTACAAGAGCCAGTCCACTTTTCTCTCATGGTTTGAAGCAATCTGTCAACAGAGGCCGCACCTCTGAACAATCCAATATAGTCCATGTACACCAGAAATTCACCATATGAGACTGTGTATCTCTTTCCAGAAGTGATTAGATAGGACTCACTACAACACTGAGGACCATAAAAATGCATCTGCAAAGCGAATGGAATGTTTGTTGAATGGTACACTTTTGAGGAGGCCCTTTCTCTCTTCCTCCTCAATGTTGTCCCCCTCTCCACCAATAATTTTATCTTTTAGCATGAGACCCTATGTGGGGGACCCCCAATCGCATTGGGCCCGCCCATTACCTTTACGTGTGGGTCCCCAATAATTTTCAAAAACTCGTTACGTGTAAACAAAACTTTACGTGTGTGTGCGTGTGTGTGTGTGTGTGTGTGTGTGTGTGTGCGTGTGTGTGTGTGTGTACATCAGTGCCACTAATGTCCTTAATAAATGGCAGCATACGCTTTGAGGCTCACATTATTGCTCCCATAACATGCGTGGGACATACAGTTTATGGAGAATAGCTCTAATAGTAGTACATTTGTGTAGGTTATCGTGCGCGTACTCTGTCGGCGTATGAATCACGCCATTAAGACTCACGAGGCTTACAGAGCTGGGAGAACAGCGTGGTGAGGTGTGGCGGTCCACCTTCATAACCTGTCTCCTGGAAGCGAGTGTGATAATTGGTCGGGGAAACCCACTGTACAATGAGCGGGGGAAATGGAGCCATACGATATGGAACGGACACTCCCAGGCGGAGTTGTCTGAGGTAAGTATTCGAATGATGCTTTCATTGCATCGGCGTGACATGTCTGAGCCTGTCTGAGCCTGTCTGAGCCCGTGTCATGTCTGAGCCTGTCTGAGCCTGTCTGAGCCCGTGTCAGTCATGTCTGAGCCTGTCTGAGTCCTCAGTCACTCTATTCCTGCTCAGGCGCACTCAGTTCTTTACGTGCACAACTGAAAACTGTCTTTTTGTGCAAGGCCGTCATCCACGGCCTGCTTGGCTGTACTGGTCGATCCAAGGGGAGTGGAGTGCAATCTGGTCATGACACCTCCAAAGCGTGGAGGGGGAGGGCATATCCTTTGCACCCCTTCCCTCACACACCCAAACGACCGACACTTCAAAAATATATAAATGCAACCGATCTCCGGTTTTCCATCCCAACACTAAAGTGTTCCGCTTCATACCGCTTTGGATACCTGTACTTACATGATAGAGTAATTATATAATTATGATAAAATATGATTATGAATAATATGATACGATAAGATATGGTAGCTAAGTTGGTTAGGACGCTGGCCTGCTTTGGTCTTCCCTGCCCAGTCAGGACAGCGTTCGAGTCGCTTCACGCGCTCACGTTTAGCCCCCGGCTAGGAAGATCAGCTGGCAACTGGACCGACAGAGGTGCAAAAGTGCAACCCTCTTACCCTCCATGTAGGGTAGCAGATGGACCTGATAACGCAACTCCTTGGTAGCACAATATTTTCGAGAACATTAGCAGACGACCAACACTTGAAAATATACAAATGCAACCGATCGCCGGTTTTCCATCCCAACACTAAATTTTTCCGCTTCATACCGCTTTGGATACCGGTACTTACATGATAGAGTAATTATATAATTATGATAAGAAAATATGATTATGAATAATATGATAAGTGGATAGTTGTGATAAAATGGATGTTTCGTGCAAATGAAGATACTTACCAAAATTACATGGAAACATTGTAGCACGGGTAGATCCATACATTTTCAGTGGGTGGGGCACTTGTCTGGAGTAGCACCATTTCATCGGAGGGCCACCACTACGAAATACCATGGAACGACGCATTCGGCAGGAAATCGTTTCACCGGGGAGGGGGTGCACGCAAGCATGCTGAAGTGGGGCCTTTTCGTCTTAAGGGCCGCCTTTTCCTCCGAGAGGTGAGCCTTTGGAGTGGAATTGGAATGGAATTGGAGTGAAATCCCTGGAGTGGAAGATGGTCGGGTGCACTCCAACCTTCCTGGAAGGGAGCCACCTTTCCATGCGGAGGGGAGGAATGCCTCCACTGCACCACCCTGTATCTTCCTCTGGTTAGAAGATATTTGGGGATATCACTTCGTGTTGTGGTAGCAACAGTCCGGGGAAACCACATATCTACCGTAGGTCATTCTAAAATCTTATTGGTCGAATGCCAGGGAAACGCAAGCTGATTGGTGCCATGGTTGAGATAGGATACCCCATTGAAGAAAGTGATGGTCCGTTCACCCTCTCGAATCGTTTAACCCAAGACAAAATGTATCTGGTATCTAGCGATAAAACATGTAGAAACATTTTAGTGAAGATGATTTTGCAAAATAAATCTTTGGCTTTAATTTTCCAGCTCATGTGTCGGAAATGTGAACGAAATTTTGCTACAGTTGTATTAATTGTGTTTCTTATACCTCTATGCACATTTCTGCATTAACAACTGCAGGTATAGCAAACTAAAAACAAATGGCATGCGTTTCAAAGAAGTCAGAAACACCAAGGAACATGGCTGGGTAAATTTGTACTTGAAGGTAATTTTTGAAGTCTTGGAATTCCATTTTCTAATGCAATGTTTATGGATGTGGTTAACATGAAGCGGCCACGATTTTTTTCTGCAAATGCACACTTTTCAGTTAGCAGGCAAAATAACACCAAAAATTGGCTTGGAGTTAGGTAATTTGCCATACAAAATAATGTTTTATGTTGCATAACCTAACAAAATCTAGCATATCATTCCATGTGTGAATAAGTTAAAAGAACATTTTGAAGCTATTTTTTCCTTTTTTAAATGCACCTAAAAAAACTAAACTAACCTAGCCTAATCTATTTTTCAAGAAGACATTTTAAGGTTAATATTATTTTTTTTCGTCTCAAAAAGCAATTCTGTTTTTCCTCAAATTATAAGAGAAACTTAACCTAACCAAACCAAACCAAAACTGACAGCTTTGTTTGCTTCAGGGCGGTCAAATGTGTATAAGAGTTGTCTCGTGAACACACCAAAGTACAATAATATCCATGTCAGAAGTCCATGGAATAAAACAAAATGGATACAGGTCCATTGTCCAAGTACATTGACTTTGATACCCCTTGGTGGCTGCCTGTGACTGCCCATGATGAGAGGATAGATATCTGGCTGACCCTTGCCCTTTCTCAAAGCATAATTAATGGCTGGCTATTTATGTGTTATTTGACTTGTTCAATTTTCTCTCTACATTTCTTTCCATAATTCCACATCTTAATACAAGCTTGCTTTTCCTGTTGCCTTGTGATATCTTGGACATCATCATTTAGTGTTTAATGTATGTTTTTGAATCCTAGATTTAGAGGAAAATTTGTGAACAAGCCTACTCTGGGAGGGTAGTATCCTTCCTATGTGTAGTATATGAAACATCCCGTGACTTCCAAGGGCGTTGCGGACCTTATGCCAAACAGTAAATCAACACTTTGTGAACGTGACACCATTCAACCTTCAAACTAGAAAATGGAGGATATTTTTCTTTTTGGAGAGGACAATGCTCTAGATGGCAAAGATCCAGGACCAGTCTGCTTTTGTTTCATCCCTGTACCCATGGTGTTGCAAAGCAATTTTGGAACCTTTATTGTCATGTTATGGTTTTAGCAACCTCAGCTTGTTCTGGCATCTGACATATTATCTACATTCACTTTTAGCTACTGAATTGTGTGGTGACACAAATTGGTGTGCTACGTAGGCACAGTGATTTGACATTCTTGGTTGATGTACTGCAGTTCTAGCATACCCAGTGTGTCAATACAATTTTAAACCTTTTTGGCATGCTGCATCTTTGCATGATTGCTAAGCTTGCTAATGCATTGCTTTGTAATGCTAATGCTTTATAATTTGCTAATACATCTATGTAATACTTCTTGTCACCAATGAATCAATGACTGAGGAAAATCAATGTTTGCACTCCCAAGAGTAATTAGGTAGTTATCTGCATCTTCAGTGGCTGTACTGTGCGCTGGAATGTAAGCATAAAGAGGTAAATGCACTAGGTAGGGCGGCATGTGATAGGTAGAAAAACTGGTCTTTGGAATCAAGAGAGGGTATCCGATTGGCACATTTTGCACCTCTGTGGACCGATAAGGCCCGGGACGGGCAACCAGGGCAGGCGTGTCGGTGCACTAAAAGCACGCTCAGCTCTGTCAATATTCTGCTATTAAACGGGAAATCAAGGATTGGGTGGGGAAAGCCAGGGTTGCCGCAACAAGCTCCGCTTAGTAGCACGTTCATAAAGCACCTTAGCAAGAATTCGGACAAAATGTATGGTAAAAATATAGCTGCAGTGTGAAAGCACTGAACGTTTCAAATGCAGGGTATAATATATTAATTATTTTTCGCATGCTCAGCTATGGTACCAACTCCGCATTTTACTTGCTATCGCGAGCCGAGTTACTCGAAGTATCCACCAATGAACCTGCCTCGCAAACCAGCCAGCAAGCATCGCCAGCCCGTGATCTTAAGGTTGATCAGAGTCAAATTTGCATTGCATTTGTGACAAGGCAATGCTCTGGGGTCTTCATCCCGGGTCCTAGCAAGACTTTTTGTTTCCAGAATGGACATGCCGGAGTGGTTTTCTGTTGAAAACGGCACGTGCCAACTAAGAACAAATCCTACTAAGAATGCCCCAGGTTAAATATTGAGAGAGAAGCAGCGGTGGCCAAGAACTAGCCACAGCATTGGCGGTCAATTGCAATGGCACAGTCAGAGGGTCATGTTATCCGGTTGTACTATACATATGTAATCATACTGCGATTTATTATTGCAACTCGTGACCAAATGATATGAATTATTGTGCTCTCCATAATGGAAGCTATGATGAATCCAAGCGGAAGACATGGACTGGGGCTAAAGGTAGGATCAGATTAGCACACTAGGACTGCATGATTAATTAGAGTGAATGAAGTTGAAGTTGATCCTTCTTATTCATAGAGCAAGAGACGGATAAAACCAATCGGGAATGTCATAACCAACAGTAACTCGAGTGGGGAAGCACTTATTCGTGCTTTGTGGGTGGAGCTTGTTCTCATTTACTTATTAAAAAAGAAACTATTTGTTTCCGCCCTTTCTCCCATTATTTGGTTCGATGTAACTATGACAATATGGTTTTAAAGAAAACAATGAAAGCAAACATAGTGACCACTCACCGAGAAAGGAATGTTGAATTCTTTTTCTGTAAATATGGTTCCATTTTCGAATGCTTTGGTGCGATGTATATCTAATGGAAAACGGAGCTTAATTGTATTCATTGTATTTTTCATCTTGAGGGGAAGACATGGCACCAAAGTTGTTCAATCTGACAAATATTTGGAGGTTCCACATCCACCCTGAAAAGTTAGGTTATTGTCAGTAAAGGAGCAAGATACAGCATGCATTGACTTTAGTGCATGTTGTCACTAGAAGCCAAGAACTAAAGCTCCGCCTGTTCTGCTCTGAACAGCACAACTCTGCAGAATGCTTCAACACTGAAAAGATGTTCCAAGAGGGGAAACGGTCTCTGGTCACGAGCAAGGGATTCAACGTTTCATGTATCTCGAAAGGCCACGTCTCGTCCTATTACGGACAGAGGAAGACATGTCAGAAGTACAGAGGAAGGCCATCTTACCATCAGGCCACCGACCATCTTACACAGAGACAAAGAAATCGGCTCAGATCAGGACTTGACAACTCACAACGCATCAATGAAAACGACGGTTCTTCAGGGTGCCAAACGTCATGTCGTACTAGCAGGTGGCAAGTGATGATACAATATCGACACTTTCGTTCTGCTCCACCTCGCTGCTGAATAATTGATGTGTGAGCCAGGCGAAGCGATGTCCATGCGACAAACAACAGCTATTCAACGTGGATAATAATGTCGCGAGAAAGCGAGAAATGTCAATATGACAGATCTTGACGGTGAGCACCACAGGAGTTGTCACCACTACTTACACTGAGCAAATTACCGATAACTCGTGATGATAAGGTAGAATCTCCAGACATATCTGCATTTCTATCCGAACAGGATAATCATCTTCGCTTATGTTCTGCCGACCGCTTGGCAACCGAAGGACCGTCAGTAGAAGAAATGGACCGACAAAGGACCGCCAGGAGAAGAGATCCACCTGTTGTCACAAGGTGGAGATTCATCGTGTGCAAGAGAAGGTGCGAACGACCAAACGACCATACCGTTTCGAAGTGTCAAACCCAAGTTTCCGAACAATCACATCGTCGCTGAAAGGGGGCCAGGGGCCATGAATAGGAAACTAGAGTCCATCGAACAATTTCGTAAAGATTACGTCACACAAATGATGGACGTGACCAAGAAAGGGTACGTAGGAGGGCTGCCGATTGACCGGCAAGTGCTTCCCAGAAAAGTATGGTGCCTCCCACACCACATGGTCTATTGCACAATAAAACCAGGCAAGGTTCGCATCGTGTTCGATTTCGCTGCAAAGGACAATTAAATAAGCCGAAACAACTTCTTATTCCAGGGTCCTAACCTGACGAACTCACTGCATGATGCATTGATGCGATTTCGATTCGGAAAGGTGGCGATTAAGTTGATAATTAAGAGTGCCGTGTGTTTGCGTAGGCCTATCTTGTGAAGTTCGTGTGCTAGTGCGGACTTGTGTACTCGATCGAATGCGGCAGTGATGTCTAAGTAGGAAACTATTGTTGGGCGCTTGATGCGTAGACCACTTTTGATGAAAGTGATCTGAAATTCGTCCAACAGGTCGTTGTGTTCTAGAAAGTGTCGCAATCGTTTGTTGATCATGCGATCGACCAGTTTATTAGCACAGCCAGTAAGTGAGACAGGTCTATACCATTTTGGGGTGGAACGACCCTTGTGGGGCTTTGGAATGGAATGATTACACATTCCCGTCAAGTAGCAGAACAGGTGTTGCTTTGGTACCGATCGTTAATGGCCGTTAGTCGGTGCGTTAGATAATTTTTGCTGAGAACTGTGTGAAAAACTGGTAATGAATGTCATCCGGCCTAACCGACGTGTTTCAAAATTGTCTGAGGGTAAGGTGTAATTCGTGCATTGTGAATGATTGGTTGTAGTATTCTGCATTGTTAGAGGTAAAATTTGTAGTTGAGGCAAGGGCGTTCAGAGAGTTTGCTATGGTGTTGTCGTAGGTGTTGTTGCCATATATGCTGGCGTAGTGTAGTTTCAAGTGGTCTGCAACTTGTTGTGGGTCAGTAATGTGCTGTCCTTTCACCGTCAGCTAAGGAAAAGGACCTGATGGTGGACGTTTCAGGTTGAAGCGCTTCGTCAGGTCCCATATTCTGCCGGTAGGGGTAAACCTATTGAACTGTGACGCAAAGGACTGCCAATAGTCTTGGCGTGGTGTTGGAATTGCATACCGACCAGTCTTGGCGTGGTGTTGGAATTGCATTCCGGCCAGTCTTGGCGTGGTGTTGGAATTGCATACCGGCAGTGTTTTAGAGATTGTCATTACGCTAATAGGTCTGCTTCGCACACGCATCTTTTGTATTGCTTGTGGGCGCGGCACCGTGCGGCGATTGCCCTTTGACAGTCTGAGGTCCACCACGGCGTAGATGCTTTTTTCCCTAGGTTTATTAGTTTTCGGGACTGAGTAGTGTGCTGCTGAGCTGATCGCCCTGAATATTGTTTCGATTTTGATGGTCTCGGAGCTTGCAAGGTTCAGGTTCACCTGATCCTCGAATTTTGTCAAGTCCACTCTTTTCTAGTTCCAAGATGGTCTGAATGGTTTAGTGTGGTGGACAGCATCCATGCTCAGCCTAATCGTGATTGGGTAGTGGTCACTCAGCCCGGGGACGTCAGAAGCTGACCAGTCAAATAGTGAGCTTAGTCGTTTGGAGCAGGACGTTAAATCAATGCAACTGTCCGATCCTCCTAAGTTCGTGTTGTGGCGGGTGGTGGCCCGGGTGTTTAGAAGTACAAAGATGTGGTCTGAGATAAACTGATGAATTTCGCGGCCTCTGGTGTTCGTCTGGTTGTTTCCCCAGGAACAAGTCACGCACATACTCATACTAACTTTCAACACAAGACAACCACCCACACATAGTAAATCCGGGTACATTAGGAACACAGTGACATCACGAGCACTCCTCCCTCTGCACTGTCAATTCTGTCAGCGCTACGGCCACTCGAGGAGGGGGAGGGGGGGGGGAGGTATGACACGACACCAACTTGTAGTAACTGTGCCGCCACACACCACACCGACACATGCGCGAGCGATGTGCGCCGCTGCGTCGGATGCGGCGGAGACCACGCCTCTTTTGACAGGGCCTGTCCTTGATGGAGAGCGGAGAGAGAAATCATCAGCCTCGTCTAACTAGGGGCTGGGCCCTGCCCCAGGCAAGGTCGTGGATTAACGACCAGCAACCGGCGCAGCCCACACATTGCCAAATGCCACACACAAAAGCAACGCAACACACTCAAAGTATACGGCTCAGCCTCCAAAATCCACAAAGTGCACCGACGCAACACAGACAGACGCAACACTATGGCTACAACTCACAACACAAAACACCCCACAAGAGCCAAAACCGAGCAAGCCACGACACAACGCACCAACCCGCTCAACACAGGCCCCACAACTAATACCACAGCGCGGAACACGCAAACCATCACCCCCAACACGTCGACAAGAACCACCACGAAGACCACACCCACCACGCAACAACCAACAAACTCAATACGAATGAATCACAGTCTCAGACCTCTCAGACCTCTCAGACAACAACTAGGACACTTCAGACAGCACCTCCTCCACACCCAATGCACCTACAACAAACAGCACCTCTACCAACAATAAACCATCCACTCGTGCCAAAGCCAAACGACAATGGACAACCGCCTAACAACTTCCCCTACTCTCTCCCCACCCTACCGATGACTTAAAAAAGAAGAAAAATTAGACAAAAAGCAATCAAAAAGTCCCTGGAAGTGTATACGTATTTGCACTGTTAACTGCGACTGACGTGGGAAAAACGAAAATCAAAACAAAAAAGAACAAAAGGCCACAACAATCAAACATGGGAAACAAACTAATTTAACACAAAACAAAGCAAAAAGGCACATGACAGTGCATGGTATGTGTTCTTGCAATGTTCAGTGGAAAATGCGATGACCCGAATCCACACCCCACACTACAACCCATACCCCACTCCGGCACCGTGCGAACCGCTACTTCGACTCAACTCAGCAAGATCTGCTCACTGCTCTCAAGTAACCTTCATCTCTACCTGTACAACCAGCCGATATCACCGAACTGGTGGCAGGCTGACCAAAATCAACAACAACAACAGGGGTGTTTAGCGTTAAATTCTCCCATAACTAGAACTGGTGGATGAGCCTGAAGCAGCAAGTCGCTCAGCTCCTGTGATATGGGGTTGCAGCTGACGGTGAAATACATAGTGCGATGACTGTGGTTTGGCAATGGGCAGTTTTGAGGCAGATTGCTGCGCAGTTCAGGGGATAATTTAACGTTACTCGACGATGAGGTGTGCTGTTCGCGATGAGTATGGCTGCGCCTCATTTCCGAAATGAACCGTTTACGTTGTCGACATGCCAAGTGTAACCTGAAATACTGTTTCAAAAGTGAGTTTCTTGGTGAGTTTCTTCGAATGTGAGGTTCTTGGTTCGTGGCTTGGAATTGTAGGAAAAGATCTATTGCCGAACGTGATTGGGGTCGGTTGGCGTTCCTACACTGAGGTGGTGTCGGTGTTGTGTTTGGTAAAAGTTGGATCCGGTGGATGGTGTGGGAAGTGTGATGATTCAGACAGGACTGTTTGCCGTGCTCTGGTTATATGGGTTCTGTGAGGTGATTCGATTGTGTCGCGACAGGCGCGAGGTTTGCGCTTGGGAGGCGAGGTAGGTTCGGTCAGGATTAGTTGGCTGGGGTTGTGGGTTCGGTCTGGGTGTGCTTGGCAAGTGTGGTGGGATCGGTTTGGGTGGCGGCATCGGACGAGGTTTTGGGATGGGTTTGGGTGGTAGCGCAGGAGGTGGTGTGGAGGTCGGTCTGACAGGGGACGATGGCCGTGGGTTGGGTGGCAGCGCAGGAGGTGGTGTGGAGGTCGGTCTGACAGGGGACGATGGCCGTGGGTTGGGTGGTAGCGCAGGAGGTGGTGTGGAGGTCGGTCTGACAGGGGACGATGGCCGTGGGTTGGGTGGTAGCGCAGGAGGTGGTGTGGAGGTCGGTCTGACAGGGGACGATGGCCGTGGGTTGGGTGGTAGTGCAGGAGGTGGTGTGGAGGTCGGTCTGACAGGGGACGATGGCCGTGGGTTGGGTGGTAGCGCAGGAGGTGGTGTGGAGGTCGGTCTGACAGGGGACGATGGCCGTGGGTTGGGTGGTAGCGCAGGAGGTGGTGTGGAGGTCGGTCTGACAGGGGACGATGGCCGTGGGTTGGGTGGCAGCGCAGGAGGTGGTGTGGAGGTCGGTCTGACAGGGGACGATGGCCGTGGGCTTGTGGGTGAGCTGTGTGGTGGCTGAGGTGGCCTTGGGATTTGGACCTAGTTTGGGCCGGCCGGATGGGTGGGACAAGTGCCGGATGAGGCCGAATCTAGGGTCGGATGGATGTGGGAGGAGGCCGTGTCCGAGGTGAGGTGGAGGTGGGCGGCGGCTTGCTCTGAGGTGAGGTGGATGTGAGAAGCTGTGAGGATAATGGCCGTCGTAACACAGAAAGCGGTGGCATCGTAGTGGTGGAGGAACATCAACACGTACCTCGTGCTCTTTGTTGTGCATGCGTACATGTGGTGGCAGCGTAGTGGTGGAGGCACATCAACACGTACCTCGTGCTCTTTGTTGTGTATGTGTACATGTGGTGGCAGCGTAGTGGTGGAGGCACATCAACACGTACCTCGTGCTCTTTGTTGTGTATGTGTACATGTGGTGGCAGCGTAGTGGTGGAGGCACATCAACACGTACCTCGTGCTCTTTGTTGTGTATGTGTACATGTGGTGGCAGCGTAGTGGTGGAGGCACATCAACACGTACCTCGTGCTCTTTGTTGTGTATGCGTACATGTGGTGGCAGCGTAGTGGTGGAGGCACATCAACACGTACCTCGTGCTCTTTGTTGTGTATGCGTACATGTGGTGGCAGCGTAGTGGTGGAGGAACATCAACACGTACCTCGTGCTCTTTGTTGTGTATGCGTACATGTGGTGGCAGCGTAGTGGTGGAGGCACATCAACACGTACCTCGTGCTCTTTCTTATGTATACGTACATGTGGTGGCAGCGTAGTGGTGGAGGCACATCAACACGTACCTCGTGCTCTTTGTTGTGTATGTGTACATGTGGTGGCAGCGTAGTGGTGGAGGCACATCAACACGTACCTCGTGCTCTTTGTTGTGTATGTGTACATGTGGTGGCAGCGTAGTGGTGGAGGCACATCAACACGTACCTCGTGCTCTTTCTTATGTATACGTACATGTGGTGGCAGCGTAGTGGTGGAGGCACATCAACACGTACCTCGTGCTCTTTGTTGTGTATGTGTACATGTGGTGGCAGCGTAGTGGTGGAGGCACATCAACACGTACCTCGTGCTCTTTGTTGTGTATGTGTACATGTGGTGGCAGCGTAGTGGTGGAGGCACATCAACACGTACCTCGTGCTCTTTCTTATGTATACGTACATGTGGTGGCAGCGTAGTGGTGGAGGCACATCAACACGTACCTCGTGCTCTTTGTTGTGTATGTGTACATGTGGTGGCAGCGTAGTGGTGGAGGCACATCAACACGTACCTCGTGCTCTTTGTTGTGTATGTGTACATGTGGTGGCAGCGTAGTGGTGGAGGCACATCAACACGTACCTCGTGCTCTTTGTTGTGTATGTGTACATGTGGTGGCAGCGTAGTGGTGGAGGCACATCAACACGTACCTCGTGCTCTTTCTTATGTATACGTACATGTGGTGGCAGCGTAGTGGTGGAGGAACATCAACACGTACCTCGTGCTCTTTTGTTGTGTATGTGTACATGTGGTGGCAGCGTAGTGGTGGAGGCACATCAACACGTACCTCGTGCTCTTTGTTGTGTATGTGTACATGTGGTGGCAGCGTAGTGGTGGAGGCACATCAACACGTACCTCGTGCTCTTTTGTTGTGTATGCGTACATGTGGTGGCAGCGTAGTGGTGGAGGCACATCAACACGTACCTCGTGCTCTTTGTTGTGTATGTGTACATGTGGTGGCAGCGTAGTGGTGGAGGCACATCAACACGTACCTCGTGCTCTTTGTTGTGTATGCGTACATGTGGTGGCAGCGTAGTGGTGGAGGCACATCAACACGTACCTCGTGCTCTTTGTTGTGTATGTGTACATGTGGTGGCAGCGTAGTGGTGGAGGCACATCAACACGTACCTCGTGCTCTTTGTTGTGTATGTGTACATGTGGTGGCAGCGTAGTGGTGGAGGCACATCAACACGTACCTCGTGCTCTTTGTAGAAAAGTCTTTTGGACTCTATAGTTCACGTGATAGTCTAGGAATGTCTTGCGTACGCGTCACTCCGGTTGCAAAGATTCAAAGTTTTCTGCACATTAATGTATTGTGCAGAAAGTTGAGTAAAAATACAGTAACACTCAGTTGGGTTGACGCACTTAAAACCCATAAAATCAATCCATATCTTCAGCTTCTGGTCTGTTGGCACTACGTTCTCATCAGCATCCTGTTCTAAAGTCCTCATCCTGCGCCGTCGTTATTCCAGCTGTATGCACGCCGCCAATTTCTTATTCCATATTTCTTGGTTTTGTGTCTGCTTTTCTGTTCCTGTCACATTTCTGCTCGCAACATCTTGCTTTTTCCGCTATTGTTATTTTTAATCGTACTCAAATTCCTATCACTGCCGTTGAAGATCCACTTTACTCCCTTCCACGCTCGACCACATTTTGCTCTCTCAATCCATATTGATCCAGTTTCTGTACAACTTCGATAATTCCGTTTTCATACTGTCATTGCATTTACATTGTTCCGTTTACATCATCGACTGCTGGGTTAATTCTATTTCATTTCTGGCTTCCCTACAGCTTCGTTTATGACCCTAAATTTAACTGTCGGCTCTCATTGTCTTTCTCGTGTTTCCTTAACATCATATACCTGCCTTGATCCCATCCGACCGAACTCCTGTCCACACTTTTCTTCCTTGAAACTTCCGCATCCACCCTAACCTACAGAAAAAGCATGCTGCCCCGCCATCAGTCCATGGGTGACAGAACAGGTAAGATATGTGCATCGGTCGTGTACAGCGTACTGCAGGCATACGTGTGGCGGGCACACATATGTGCACTGCAGACATGTCGGCAAGCCTACGATGTGCTGACCCGTCAGCCGACACACACAGCATGTGGCAGGTGACACTCCACCTCAAGCGCTCTCAACTTAGCATCGAGATCAACATAACCTGCAGAGAGTTTTTCGCTTTCGAGAGGTTGAAGGCACACCCCTCTCCGGTAATCACCTTATTCCGGTCTATCCCTCTTCTAATAGCGGAGGAACTCCTTTCCCTTGTGATTTTTGGCCTGCCGTTTCATAACCTTTTGTGGTAGAAGCGTGAAACTCGGTGACTTCCATAACTTTTATTTTCATGCATGGTCTCCAAATTTGAATTTGATCCCATCAGAGGTGGCTCCAGGAGCAATATTGGGAGTCACGTCTGATGGATATTGGCCAATGCTTGCGAACAGGACATGTATCTGAATATTTGCATTGTTTTGCTATTCAGGTTATTAAGCTTTGCATCTCAACTGCTCATGCTATCTTGCCACCTACGGAAATGCATACTTTGAGCCTAACCGTGTCAGAGGCGGATCCAGGGAGAGACAAATATTGCAACAAGTGAGCGGTTTTCTCAAAGTGGCATCATTGACGTTGCCGTTGGAAGTTTGGAGGATGGGACAAGTTAGACGGGAATAATGCATCACAAGCAGTGGTGGAACGAAAAATGCTCCCCATGGCGAATCCAAGAGATGACGAGAAGTATTAATGACATACGTACTTACATGCAACATATTTTTAAGCAAAAAATGGGAAAGTCATCCCTTTGAGACGAAAAGACATCCTTCAGCATGTCACAGTGAACCTCCCCTCTCCATCAAGGCAACGATTTGTTTTTGCCAAATGAAAATTCGAACTTAGCTACCACGAGGACAATATGCCCCCGCATGATAATCCTGGATCCGCCCTGGTCAGAGTCCTTTCCTAGTATGATTTCCTGGTGACGCCTCGGACAAAAACCTCTATGTAAGCATTGCTATAAGGATGACAAAACAATAGGTAATTGTAGTACTGGTTGCGAAGAAGTGCTATCAATGAACAACAGATGATATCCCCAGCTTTAGCTTCCTGACTGCGTCGTTGACTGTTCTATGTGTACGCTTATGGACATCAAATGGTGTTTTGGACCATTAAGAGTAAATCACACCCAACCATGCACAATTTTAGCAATGTAGAACACGAACACAACAACAAATGATATTTAATATCCTTCCCGTTGTTTTCTTCCTGACTTCGCCACTGCAAAAGAAAATGTCATTTTCACATCCCCAAAAATGTAGATTAGACAAGTAAAATTCGCGTGAGTTTTCAGGCTTGAAATCGGCCCAATAGACTCCGAGATCATAAGGGGGCGGAATCCGCCTCCCCTATGCAGATTCAGGACAATGGAACCCTACCATATAATAGAGTTAAGACGTAGCAAGGTGCCCTACCGTAATAGGGATAATGCGTAGTAAGTTGCCCTACCGTATTAGGGTTAAGACGTAGCAAGGTGTTATGCGTGTGCTGCATGCTTTGTTTTGTAGTGCGGCTTATGGAGAGACGAATGGGGAAGGAGCTGAGATACGCTTCACGATAAACATTGGAGCATGATCCAGAAAATACGACGAAATGTGATACTTTGACTGCCATTTGTTCTTATCTGCCCTGTTACTCCCCACAAGAATACTACAACTCTTCAATATGTCTGTCTACAAGCATGATTTGATCT